>JASVEL010010599.1:0-72206 GCA_032618575.1 Nicotiana noctiflora
TGAAGAATTCCCAAAGACATCGAACCCGAAACTATTCCCCAAACCCCTCGAGATGAGATTACGCAATGCTTTGTCGACCGTAAAATTAGTCTTCCCCATTTTAGCCGCATTCAAGAACATAGTAAGTTCTATGCATTGACAACGTAAAAGATATATACAACTTAAATCCATAAAAATTAGCGAAAAATGAAACTGTAGAATAAAAAGAATATAGGTAAATAACACAAAGGAGTTTCATTTCTAAGGGGCCAAAACAAAATTACATTCCTTGGTAGGGAACAAATATTGTAAGGCCCAGAAAGCCCCTAAGCAATTGTAAAAGTTCAATGTTATCCATTAGATGTCACTTCATACTACAAGTCCTTCAAGTTCTCTATCCCAAGCCATCGGTCCTTGTACATGGGAGATGGCACCTGCCACAACAAAAATTTAAAATTATCAGGAAAGATGTATCTGAATACTTATACTTATCTAAAATGGACAATTATAATGACCTCCCTAGTATCACAACAGGCCTTCATGGTCATCTAACATGCAATAATATCCATCATACAGATTTGGGTTTTGGACTTGTCAAAATGCAAGAGTAAACAGATAGTAACTCTTGTATAGAGTAAGAACACATTGCTGTTTTGAGAAGTGGTTTTTTCACCTGTGTACTGGAGATACATCTCCAACGCCCCACACGCGGTCCCTTGTCTAAGAGCATTCTCAACCCTGTATTCTTGGCTGACATTCCAAACATGTACCTATACAAGTTTCATAATAAGTTAGGAGTATTTGAGTAGTGCAAATTTGATCAACTAGCTTGAACGAAAATCAACTCACTTGCATCGACGTGCTTTTCTTCTCCATAGAATAAGGGATATAATCCACTGAATAGAAATAAATAGACAAATATATCAGCTGTAGTAAACCAGAAAACATGACAGGGACCAAAAAAGAAACCAGCAGCAGCAGGGGGGAAGCAGATGGGGTTGGCAAGTTTTCATAGCAGAAGACAAGAAGTAGCTTTTGCTAATTACAATAGCAAACCCAGTTTCAAATGTCCTGTACAAGAACATTATTTTAGACTAATGTAGTCATCGACTAAGGAAAAAATCAAGTGACCAAGATTGAGTAACCTTGTTTCTGTTATGTTTGCGATATCTTGGACAAAGATCTTATGCACCATATATTGTGAAAATTTACTGGGAAACAGGACATGTTGATCATAGTTATGATGGTACCTTGAAAGCTGACAGGAGTGAAAAGCCCCCAATAACAGATGTCTTCCTAACTCGTGTCTTCGCTGCAGGTGACATCTCTTTGCACAACTGCTGAGCAATTTCCTTGAGCAATACCATCTGTGCGTTATCAGTCCGCATAGAAATAATAGCCTGCCTCATTGACTCGCGATCAGCCTCAAGTGCCTGAAGCCTAAGGTACAGTTTAGTGACCTCAGGATCTCCAAAATCTGTATGATTTAATGAACCCCTTGGGGTAACTGTATAATCATCACCTACTCCAACCGTTGCCTTGGGCTCGACGTTATATCTAGCCTCCTGGTGTATCGAATCAATTGTGTACACTCTGTCACTCATGTCATCTCCAACTTGTGATGAATTATCCACCTCTGATTGTGACTGTTGTTTCCTAGTGAAATCTGAGCTTATTTCTTTTATTTTTGCAAAAGGAGAAGCTAAACTATCAGTTGAGTATTTCCTTAAATGTCTCAACCTCCTAGGGGAGTGACCAACTATAACCTTTTCAATAAGGACATTATTGTTCTTAAATATCTCTCCATCGGCAGTGCTTCTTGGTGTCTTCTCCAGCTGATTGATCCTATCCTCCAAATCACGCAATTGATCATGCGAACGTGGGGTCTCTCCAAATGCATATTTCTCGATATCCACCACCACCTCCTCGTTATCAACCTCTGAGTATATTTGATTCTCATTTATACAGCATTTCAAGGGAGGGTAATCATATGTAGGAATTTGATCAAATTGCTCATCAATTATAGTGTCATCAGCCATAGTAGTATTGTTTCGGCTAAAATGGCCGCCCCCATTCTCTTTCTGATCACTCTCATGACCACCCTCCTCCACCTCAGATTCAGTGAGCCCATAACTCATCATTCTGTGCTTATACATTTGTACCTCACAAGTCAAGGACTGAATTGTTTGCTCCCTCTTGTACAACAAATCCTCAATTGCCATTATCTCCTGCTGGTCATGTGCCTTTTCCTCTTCAGTCAACCTCTTGAATTGTTTTAATTCCATTTGAGCTTCTGCCTTTTCTCTTTGCACTCTCAATATCATTGACATTGCCTCCTTGGCTGCTGAAGAGGATGCATTTCTTTCCTCCTCTAACTCACTGGTTAAATCCTTAATCGTCTGTTGTTGGCTGCTCACCATTTCCCGAAGTGCTGCACATTCGTTTTCGAATTCAACACGAGCTGTTTGAGGTAAGATGAACCCTGGAATGAAAAGCTTTTTCTCATCATCAATTTCAGCATATTCATCATACTTTCGCTTCACTGACCGAAACCAAGTCCCTGAAAAGGATCTTTTCATCATACAACAACTGCACTCCAGGTCACAACATTTGGCCCCGCTGGTTGACAAGGGCAAATTTTCAGAATCCATTATCCTAGTAAATCCTTCAGCCCCAAATTACTTTTTAAAAAAGAAAACACCAAAGAGGGGGGGCGGGGATCAAATCCTCTTCAAAAACCTCCCAAACCAGAGGCAAATCTACACAATTGAACCTTTGCTTTAATTTCTGTTCAGACATAGGGTGTTTTATAAATATATATTAGACTGACTCTAATCCTGGAATATTTACTTGGATTCGCCTCTGTCCCCAATTCCTCCCTCTTCCAATGGATGTGGCCATATATTCACGTAGTATCCTCGACTAACACATGATTGGATTTGCCCTTTCCTAATTCACACTAGTTAAACATACTCCTGCAAAATACCAGAATTCATCTATAAATTCAGAGCCCCCAATAAATATTGGCACAAACACAAAATCACAATTATACACGTAAAATTATACATTTGAACCATGGACATAGATAGAGGCAATTCCAGTATTGAAAGCATGTCATCAATTCATATTCATAACTAACTCTAATGTTAATTGTTATATATCCATATCATGCATGCATGAACAGACACGAGCTAATACGTAGACGTGCATCCTCGTACATGCATATAAAGAGAAGGAAAGAAGATGATCATTCGGGTACCTGGAAATAGGACACCGGAAACTGAGTTGATGCTCAGAAAGGGAGGGGAAATTTTCCAGGGAAAATGGAATGTTGCACTTAATTATCTTTGGGCAGAAAAAGATGTTCAACACCTCTACGATATTTAATCCAGGAAAAAGATCGATACAGGAGAGAGATTCCTAATTGAGAAGGAAAATCAAACGAGGCAGAGGGAGAGAAAGAGGGGTATTTGGATACTCCTGTTTGGAAGATAAAACATGGGAAAATGATGACCCTTAATGTTGGTTATCATAGTTGGATGATAATCCTGTATTCAGGACAACAAGTACGTTTGTACTACGCGTTGACACACCTATGCAACTAGTAAGTCAATACAGGGTTCAGGAGAACCTGTAATTAATTAAGTTGCCTTCTAGATCCGCTCTCAAAGTACCATTTCGGATAAAAACTTAGCTTCTTTGGTGAAGCACACAGCCAAAAATAGGACTCGACATGCATGTGGGTGACTTTCTATATATATATATATATATATATATATATATAGTTTTGAAGTGTCTCGAACCAAAATATTATTTTTTCACATTACGCACAAAAATAGATGAAAAAAGCGCATGTATTCAATGCGTTATACCTTAACGGTACGTTTGTCCGTTAAGTATTACCCATTTGTTATATGCGTTATATGTAAACTTTACTGACCCCACATTAACTTTATAGAGCCACCAATAATTGAGCGTATAACGCATGCATAATTAACGCTACATATATAGAGGATCTTATATATGTGCTATACCCTAATGATTATTTAGGGTACAAGTGGGTACAACTTTTGAGATCGACAACTTTTTAAGGCTGACATGACAATACACAACGCATATTGGTGATGCGCTATGTTTAATATACAAGTTCGTGTAGTTTAGCTCTTCTTAAGTTGAACCAAGAGATCAATATTATATGAATTTCAAGAACCATTACAATATTCGTTTCAAAAATGCCATTAACATTTAATATGTGATTTAAGAAGAGGCAAAAAGGTGAAGGTTGTTCAACAGAACCACATGGAACACATCATAACACAATTGATTCTTACCTTGAAAAAATATGCTAGGTTGCAATACTGATTTGGTGACAAGTGGTATAATATTCTAGGTCCCTTGAAAAATAAGTGTCACGACCCAATTCCCAAACCCGATCGTGATGGCGCCTCTCGCGAAGACAAGTCCATCCAACTAACCCCAATTTGTCTCTTTCAAAATATTTAAACATAAAGGAATAGCAAAAATACGACTTAATGACATTAATTAACGATATTTACAACCCAACATTGCCCGATCGGGGTGTCACAAGTCACGAGCCTCTAGAAGGATTTTTTATTCAACTACAAAGTCTATAATACATAGAAAAAAATCTGGAATCAAAGGAAGAAGTCTGGTGCAGCAAACGCTGGCGGTCACCTTGCTCGGCTATGATAACAAATCCTCAACCAGCTCAAATCCGCTACCGGGTAAACCAATACATACATCTGCATGTGAGGTGCAGGGAGTAATGTGAGTACTCCAACGCAGTGAGTAATAAAGCTAAATAATAACTGAGCAGCAAGAAACCACGTAAAGCAAGCTATCATGCTATACAGAACAATGTAACCCTTTGAGAAACATTAAAATCGTAAAATCTTTTGTAACGACTCGGCTGGTTATTTTTGGAATTTACTCCCGGACCCCTCGTTAACTTCTTCCTCTAAGTTCATTTATGCTATTTTGGTTTGCCGGAAAGTTCGGTATTGGGATTTAGTGTGTTTTGGGATACTTAGTCCCTAAATGAGAGCTTAAGAGTGGAAAAATGATCCATAATCGGAACTATGTGAAAGCAACCTCTGAATGGAAATCTGATGGTTTCGTTAGTTCCGTTAGGTGATTTTAGGGTTGGGAGCGTCTTCGAAATATATTTTGGAAGTTCGTGGCTCATTTAGTCTGAAAATGCCGAAAACTAATATTTTGGCGATTTTCGGTTGACAAGTGAAATTTTGATCCGACGGTTAGAACATATCTCCGAAAGTTTTTGTAGCACCGTCATGTCATTTGTGTGTGCAAAATTTCAAGTCATTTGGACATGTTTTGGTCGGGTTTTTGACCGAATGTGTGTTTTTGAAGTTTTAAAAGAACTTATGGTTGAATTCGATGTAATTTGATGATTTAGGTGTTAGTCGAGGTATTTTAATAATTGGAATAAGTTTGAATAACGTTATAGGATATGTTGAAACTTTTGGATGAGGTCCCGAGGGCCTCGGGTGTATTTCGTAAGGTTAATGGATCGATTTTGGCACGAAAAATAAAGTTGTTGCATTATTTTTGACAGCACTGTGTACACTAGTTTTGAACAGTGCCATGAACTGTTCCCTGTAAAGTATCCGTGAATAGTACCATGAATAGTAACATGGGTGAACGGTAACACGGGGTGAACAGTGCACGCAAAAAATTTCTGGTACATTGTTTTTCAAGGTCTGAAAATGGGACGAACCCATTTTCTATTTTTACCAATTTGGAGCTCGGATAAGGCGATTCTTTGGGAGATTTTTGGATTGAACAACGGGGTAAGTATTCTTAACGCAATATTGATTGTATAACTCGAATCTATCACAAATTTTGGTGTTTAATCTTAGAATTTTGTTGAAAATGGTAGAAAATTCTCTTAGATAGAATCACTGATTTGAGGGTCGAAATAATATGATAATTTTATAAATTTGGTATGGTTAGAATCATGAGAGTGTGAGGTTTCTGGAAATGTAAATTTTACCCAGTTACGAGACGTGGGGCCTGATGGGTATTTTGGTCATTTTACATAATTTTGCGTATTAGCTAAGAATTTTATTGTAGAATAAATTACTTGAATTATTATTTATATTATGCAATTTAATTGAATAGATTTGAGCTATTTGGAGTAGAATATCCATGGCAAGAACGTGATTTTGGATTTAATTTTGAACCGGTTCAAGGTAAGCGGCTTGTCTAAACTTGTGTGGGGGACTTTGTCCCTTAGGATATAATATGTGGTAATTGAATGACTTGTACGTGAGGTGACGAGTGCGTACATGAGCTAATTGTTGAAAACCCAAATTTTACTTAAATTACTTGAACTGAGTTTCTTTCGTATCTGGTTTATTCTACTTGTTATTATAGCTTATGCTGGTGTAGAAAAGCATGTTTAATTGATCCAAATTGCCTATTTGTTTAATTTGCCTTAATTGAAATTATGTGGACCATGTTGGGCCAGAATTATTTATTTCTTTGTATTGTTAAACTTCAATTTCTGAATATTTCTCTGATCTTGGTTGTGGATTTACGTTGGGACTACGGATGTGGGATTCCAGTAGCTACACCCTTGTTTGTTTACTTTGGGACTACATGTTTAATTCTCGGAGATCCCCTTGCACGCGTTATGTTCTAAGACTGAGAGTACGGGATACCAAGATATCCATGTCATAGAAATGATTATATATTGTGGATACCAAGAGATCCCTGAATTATATATTGAAGATACCAAGAGATCCTCGGGATACCAAGAGATCCCTGAATTATATATTGTGGATACCAAGAGATCCTTGAATTATTATTGAGGATACCAAGAGATCCCTGAATTATTATTGTGGAGACCAAGAGATCCCAGAATCTTTATTGAGGATACCCAGAGATCCTCGGGATACCAAGAGATCCCCAAACGATTTATTGAGGATACCAAGAGATCCTCGAAACACTAGGAGATCCCCGATGTTAAATATCTGGTTGTGATTTATGATGTTCCAGAGAAATTCGACACATTTACATACTAATTGCTTAGATATTAGCTTGTTTTATTGAAAAATTTAGTCCACACTTATGTAGTTTTGTACTCTTACAGGTCAAGAGGGAGAAAAGACCAAGGACACAAAAATGGAAGGAAAAAGACAAGAAAAGGACAAAGTATTGCACAAGTGCAAAACTGCGGACCACTATGCAGTCGCAGATCACAAATGCGGACCACATAATTGCGCCTCAAATGGCAAAGCATTACAGTGTCTGGAGCTAAAAATCATGTCAAGAATGTGACGCATTCTGCGATCGCATAATCAACATGCGGGCCGCATTTGAGTCGCAATATAAATAAGAAGAAAACCCAAGTTCAACTCTGTGGTGCCATCTGCTGTCGCATAATCGCAATGCGGATCGCAGAATGGTAATGTGATGGAAAATTGGCAACTATGGTTTTGGATCTGCAGAGCGGCTTCTCAAGATGCGGACCGCAGATCTGTTATGCGGCAGATCTGCGGTCGCAAATGCGACCTGGAAAGGTAAACTTGTCCGATTTTTGTTCCGAATTTGGTCCCTCTATAAATAGTTTTTACAATCTTGTGTGGGCTCATCTTGATTACTCTTTACACTACATTCCAAGACTTTAATATCTTATATTTTGGAAGCTTTTGGTTGAAGATTCTCTTACATTGTAAGCATTTATGACATTTAATACACTTTGTATTTTGTATTTTAGCATGTGTAGCTAAACTTAAATACTAAGGTTGTGAACCCTAAATGGGTGTTTAACATTGAATATATGCATAATGGTTGGTTGATATTTATTTACTCCTCATTCTTCATTTATTGTTGGTGGTTTCAAACATTAACAAAAGCCATTTAAGTCTTACTTTACTTGGGAAAGTGAGTTAGATTTTGGAAGAAGTAAATAACAAAGACTCGAGGCCTTACACGTAGTTTAATAGAATCGCTTAGGGATAAATGGGTTTTATTTGGCATACATTGATTGTTATTAATTGCAACTCTTAGACTTTTGGGAAAAAGCAAAAGAGGAAATACTATTCAATTATTGGGAAATATTGGGTAGTTGCATAGATATCAATTGCATATCAATAGCCGACCATTAGAAATATATCATATTAACACCGACAGCATTACACTTCATTTATGGGAACAAAAACTTGGTTTAAATCAATCTCATAAATTACTACATCAAGCATTCAAATTAGTTATTGCTCTAAAACAACTCTCACTCATACTCTTGCTACTCTTAATACATTTTCATGTTACCACTAACGGAATAGATTTAAGATTCTAGTCGGGTAACACACTAATTTTAGTAACCGTTTCACATCTATTCCCTGTGGGATTCGACCCCAACCTTGTTGGGTTACTATATTTGACACCGACCGCCTTACACTAATTATTAAAGTGTAATTTGAGCGTATCAAATTTTGGCGCCGTTGTCGGGGAATACGGTATTGAAATTACTCATTAGTGTGTACTTTACTTTATATCTAATTCTATTCCATCACACTTTGCTTGCTTTGCTTGGTGTTGATAGTCCACAATGTATGATTGCGAGGATGAAAGGGAAGACAATCCTTTTGCGGACATTGATGAATATATCGATGACACAAATGCAATTGTACCCCCTGCTGTCGGTGCCTCAACATTTAAGGTGGACCATGGTCTAATCCTCATGCTCAAGGCGGAAGGGCTTTTCAGGAATTCCACCGATGACAACCCAACTCAACATTTAAGGAATTTTCTGGGAGTTTGTGCCATGCACAAACAAACCAATGTCTCGGAAGATGCTTTAAGGTTGAGAGTTTTCAAATACTCATTGGCCGGTGATGCAAGGAGGTGGCTTCAAAACTTGCCACCCAATTCAATCCGATCATGGCCCGAACTTGTCCGGGCATTCCTAGCAAAATGGTTCCTGCAAAGCAAGAAATCTGAGCTTAGAGACAAAATCTTCTTCTTTAAGCAACAACAAGGGGAGCATCTACATGAGGCTTGGGATCACTTCAAACTATATTTGGTAAGGTCTCCAAATCACGGATTCCCTGATTCTATTTTGCTTGAGAAGTTCTACATGAGTCTGGATCCCATGAACCAAGCCATTGCGAAGAATGCGGTGGATGGGTCATTTATGGATAAATCTTTTGCAAGGGTAACACAAATCCTCGACAAGATGGCTAAACGTAATCAAGCATGGAATTCCGAGGATACCTCCGGTGGGGTAGCATATGGGTCTCCTTCTTTGACAAATTTGATCAAGGAAAATCAAGAGAGAGACCAAATCATTGCAGGGTTAGCCACAAATATGAATGTGTTGACCAAAATGTTCACGGAAAATCAAACAAAGAAGGTCAACCTCGTCGAGGATATGCCACCCATCCCTAATGGAGATTTTGAAGAGGCTAATTACATCAACAACCCTCAAGGAGGGTATCAAAGGCAATACTATCAAGGTCAAGGGCCACAAAATCAATGGAGGCCAAACCCGCAAGGGCAAGGCAACCAAAAATGGAGATATGACCAAGGTAGCTCACTCCAAGGAAATTGGAGCAACAACAACAACTTTTCTGACCGGAGTTCAAACCCCTATGTTCCTCTAAAAGGTCAACATTCGAACCAAGTGTCCTCTAATGATTCAAATTTGGAAGCTATGCTTGAGCGGGTGCTACAAAACCAAGAAAAGTCCAACGCTTCCATGAGGAAAATGGTCGAGGTTATTGGCTCTCATACCGCCTCCATCCAAAAATTGGAGATGAAAATGAGAGACCTCTCCAAAGAGTAAAATCCAAAGCAAAAAGGAACACCCCCTAGTGACACGATTGCAAATCCAAGAGGTAGTGGAAGTGGTCCAACCTCTCACATCATGGCAATCACTACTAGGAGTGGGAAAGTACTAACCGGAGAGAGTGAACACATGGTTGAAGAAGTGGAAACCGAACAAAGAGTTGAGCTTGAAGAACAAAAGGTTGTTGAGGTTGAAGAGCCAAAGGTTGTTGAAGTTGAAAGAATTCCGGAAAAAGCTAAAGCACCACAAGAAGACCGGGAAGAGGAAAAGGAAAAGGGGAAAGAATCATCAAAACCTCTTCCACCTATTCCTAGGCCTCCTCTTCCATTCCCTCAAAGTCTAGCAAGAAGGATTGATGATAGCAAACTTGAAAAGTTCTACGACATTCTTAAGCAATTGACGGTGAACTTTCCTTTTGTGGAAGCATTTCAAGAAATGTCGGGGTTTGCTAAGTACTTGAAAGATTTGATCACCAAGAAGAAGGCCACAAAGCATGAGGTGGTAAGCATGACTCACCAGGTTAGTTCTATTATTGCCACAACTCCGGTCCAAAAGAAGGAAGATCCGGGAGCCTTTACCATACCTTGTACTATTGGGGCGCGTGAATTTGCAAGACCCCTATGGGACAATGAAGCTAGCATCAACTTGATGCCACTTGCCATTTATATGCAAGCGGGATTAGGTATGCCAAGACCAACAAGCATGATATTTCAAATGGCCGATCGTTCCATTAAGCGACTGGTAAGAATTGTTGATGATGTACTAGTAAAAGTGGGGAAATTCCATTTTCCCACGAACTTCGTAATTCTTGATTGTGCGGTTGATAAAGAAATCCCTATCATTTTGGGGAGACCATTCTTAGCCACGGGAAGAGCACTCATGAATTCGTAGCGGAATGAAATTAAATTTCGGGTGAATGGTGAAAAGGTTACATTTCAAGCAAGCAAGAGCATGAAGTTGCCCCATGAATATGAGAGCATTTCTATGATAGAAGCGGTTGATGAGATAGAGGATGCCGTGGAATTGAAAATGGAAGAAGAATGCCTTGATAAGGCATTGGCGGCTATCTTGGTGAATTTTGATGGGGAAGACATGGATGGGTACATAGAGTCGGTAAATGCATTGGAGGGTCTTGAGGAATTAAAGTTGAGGCTCACCACGGCACCTATTATTGTCACTCCCGATTGGACCCTTCCTTTCGAGCTCATGTGTGATGCTAGTGGTGTAGAAATTGGAGAAATGCTAGGACAACACCACAACAAAATACTTCATCCAGTCTATTATGCAAGCAAAACTCTCAATGGGTCGCAAATGAACTACACTATCACTGAGCAAAAGCTTCTTGCCATTGTTTACGCTTTTGAGAAGTTCCGGGCCTATTTGTTAGGGTCCAAGATGGTGGTTTACACAGATCATGCGGCTCTTCGATATCTCATGGTGAATAAAGATGCAAAACCTCGGCTAATTAGACGGGTTCTCTTGTTGCAAGAATTTGTCTTTGAAGTCAAAGATCGCAAAGGTACATAAAACCAAGTTGCGGATCACTTATCAAGGCTTGAGGAGGCGGGGAGACCTAAGGAAGAGCTTGAAATAAATAATGCATTCCCCCATGAGCATATTTTGGCACTTTCCAATACTTTTGCTCCATGGTATGCCAACATTGCTAATTACTTGGTGAGCGATCTTCTTCCGGAAGGGTTAGAGTCTTATCAAAAGAAAAAGTTCTTGAGGGATTGTCGGCAATACTATTGGGAGGAGCCCTATTTGTTTCGAGTGTGCTGAAAATATCATCCGGAGGTGCGTCCCTGAAGAAGAAATCATGCCAATCCTCAAGGCATGTCATGACTCACCGGTTAGGGGACATCATGGAGGCAATAGAACGGCGGCTAAGATTCTTGAATGTGGTTATTATTGGCCTTCCATTTACCATGATGCAAATCAATTTGCAAAAGCTTGTGATCTATGTCAACGACAAGGTTCAATCTCCAAAAGGCATGAAATGCCAATGTAATATGTGATGGAGATAGAAATTTTTGATGTGTGGGGAATTGAATTCATGGGCCCCTTTGTGAGCTCTTATGGAATGAAATACATCTTGGTGGCAGTAGACTACGTTTCCAAGTGGGTTGAAGCCGTTTCCTTACCAAAGAATGAGGGGAGCAGTATGACCGCGTTTTTGAAGAAGAACATATTCACTTGGTTTGGAACCCTTAGAGCCATTCTTAGTGATGGCGGATCACACTTTTGCAATAATGCTTTTGCGGGGTTACTTGAAAAGTATGGTGTCAAACACAAGGTGGCCACACTGTATCATCCGCAATCGAGTGGTCAAGTGGCGGTTTCCAACCGATAGATCAAGAATATTCTAGCAAAAACTATGAATGCAAATAGGATTGACTGGTCAAGAAGATTAGATGATGCATTGTGGGCGTACCGCACGACCTACAAAACTCCTATTGGTACTTCTCCTTACCGGCTCATTTTTGGTAAATAATGTCATCTACCCGTTGAGTTAGAACACAAAGCCATGTGGGCATTGAAGAAGTTGAATCTGGAATGGGCTGAGGCTGCGAACTTGAGGTTAATGCAACTAAATGAACTGGAAGAATTCCGGTTCCACGCTTATGAGAAAGCAGAAGTGTACAAAGAACGGATGAAGTTTGTCCACGACAAAAAGATCTTGAAGAGAGAGTTCAAGGCAGGTGATTTGATCTTGCTCTTTAAGTTCAAGGCTAAAGTTGTTTCTGGGTAAACTTAAATCGAAATGGTCTGGCCCCTTTAAAGTGGTAAATGTCTCCCCATATGGAACGGTCGAACTAGAAACAACAGACGGGTCCCGGACATTTAAAGTGAATGGCCAACGCATCAAGCATTACTTGGGAATTGATGGTGAAAAGAATATGGTGGAGCAGCTGGCTATCAAGGATGGTCCTTGCCCATCCAATGTGTGAAATTGAAGAAATCAATCACGTCGTGTCGCGACGTTAAATCAAGCGATGAATGGGAGGCAACCCATGGGTGGTCACACCTTCTTTCTCTTTGCATTTTTTTTATTTTTCTTCTTTACAACATCTGTTGAAGTGTAGGGAGTCCAAAAGATCTCAATACTAGGTGGAAATGCATGAACAGGTAAAGGGGTAGCATTTTGAGAAAAAATATGCGGTGGAAATGCGGTCACAGAATTGATCTACGGTCCGCAGATCCACCACTGAGCGAAACAGTGTCTTGGGCAAATTTGGATGGTCAAATGCAGTGAGAATGTCCACTCTGCGGTCCGCATGTCAGCTCTGCGACCGCCGAATGGACCGCATTTACTTCCCTCGCATATAAACTATACAGTTCAGTTCAGAACAAAAAGAAAATATTTAGAAAAGAAAAAAACAAGAGGAGAGAACCCAAGGTTTGATCGAACCCAAGCAAGGGCAAATCATCAAGCTCCCCAACCACGCTCTCACTGACCTT
Organism: Nicotiana noctiflora; assembly: GCA_032618575.1. NCBI lineage: Eukaryota > Viridiplantae > Streptophyta > Magnoliopsida > Solanales > Solanaceae > Nicotiana > Nicotiana noctiflora. The sequence goes on from JASVEL010010599.1 coordinate 13,277, forward strand.
CACGATCTATTTCTGGTATGTATATTCTCTTCCATCTCTGTCGTTAAAGTTTGGAGCAAACATTTGGGAGATTAGTAGTTGGTATGATTGAATGTTGCTAAAATATGGTAAAACTTGGTCTAAGCATGCTATGGGAAGGGAATCGATAGAAGAATAAGGTAGCCATGGATGGAAAATAGGGTTCTTGATTGAGAACGATTGGTTCTGCGGTCCGCATGTCTGATATGCGGACCGCATTTTCATCGCAGGCCTAACCCTAGGCCAGCTGGGGATGACGAAATTTGCGGTCATTTTGCGATCACAAAGTTGCTTTGCGGTCCGCAGAATGACCGCATACTAGTCACCTATATGATCTCTGTCAACTAGCAAAAATGCAGGGGAGTATGTGGTCACAGACCTAATCTGCGGTCCGCAGACTCACCGCAGAGTGTAACAGAGACCTGGGAAATTTTGGTACTTCAAATGCTCATTCCGCGATACATTTGCGGTCCGCATAGTAGTTATGCGACCGCAGATTGCATCGCAGATTGACCCCCCTTGTGAAGCATGCATTTTTGCGGTGACTATGCGATCCGCAAAGTGGTTGTGCGATCGCAGAGTACACTGCATTTATGTCTTTACAACTAATTTATCTCTTGTTTATTCTGCTAGTGTGTGTACTAACATTTTACCCTTTGCAGATATGACCCCCGACCTAAACCACTCGCAACCAAGCCCCCTCCGGCCAAAAGGCAAAAAGTGGAGCCTGCAAAAGAACCAACTTTGCAACCTGAAGAAGCAGACATTAGGCCTGAAGTTGATATACATGCCGAAGCCAGAAGAAAACAAATAGCCGAAGGCAATGAATACCATCTCCGCTAGGGAGTCGAGGGCTCGAGGGAAAGATATAAAGTTGGGCACGGCCGGAGATCAGTCCTTCTGGAAAAGCAATTGAGTCTCAATGGACTGAAGGAGAAATACCCGCACATCCTTGCCAACATTAAGAGGGAATAGATGGGTTTCAATTAGTCACTAGTATGTGAGTTTTATGCATCCTACGGAGCTTCCAGAACCAAGCACCATAAGCGTCAGAAGATGTACCTTGACAAGGTGAACGCTCGGGTATTCACAGTCAAGTGCAGTGCCAAGGCCATAAATCAAATTCTTGTCCCAGATTGGGAAGATGGCACATCCACAGCGGAGTATAAAGCCAAATTAGCCAACAAGTAGGGTGAACGAAGCTGGATTGCCTCCGTCATTGCTATTGGGACACCTGCATGGATACAACCAGGGCACAAAATTTACAAGGAGAGATTCTCACGAGAGGGAAGATATTGGCTTGCATTTCTTGCATCCAGGCTGATCCCAGCCCTTAATGAAACTGAGATTGCCATTGAGAACGCTCTCATGATTGCTTGTATAATGCAGGGCATCAAAGTGAACGTGGGAGAGATAATATTTCAAGAGATGGGTAGACGAGCAATGCAAGATGCTACTTCTCTCCCATTCCCAGCCTTGATCACTGCCCTATGTCACGCTGCTAATATTCCTATTGATCTCCGGAGGGACGCAATAGGTCAGGAGCAAGGGATCATAAATATCAACCGCCTTGGTGATGATGCGATGCCCCCTGCGGCAGTAGTTTAGGAGGACCTCCATTCATCCCAGGCTCCTGCCACTCAGGCTGATGGTGCATAGTCCTTCACTCCTCCGCCGGTTCCCACTTCTACCACTGCCCAGACCACTTCTACCACTACTCAAACCTCACAGGCTACTCCGACAGTCTCAAAGCTTGGTTTGTTAGCTCAACATGCAAATGCCAAGGTTGACCAGCTTTTGAAGACTTTGCCCAATTTGATCAACAAGGCCCTCACTCCTATGCAAGCAGCTGTAGCAGACATTCAGCAGAAATAGGCAGCGTACGCAGAATAGCTGCAGGGACTTGAATTACGGGTAGAGAAGTTAGAACGGGGTGAAGTAAGTGGTTTGCATGACCACAAGAAGGAAGTTGCCTCTATGAAAGTCGACTTCTAAAAGATGCAGAATTTGGACTTCGACATTTCATCCCACTTTCCTGTGAAGGGTGACAAGGGTACAGGTGCAATGCCAGACTTGGGCCTTGATTTCACAAACTTGATGGACGACCCTGTCATTCCTACTCCTGGAGACTCTCATGCCCCGGCTCCTACTGGCCCGATTGACATTGCCTCTGATGAGGAGGGTGACAGAGAGAGTGTGGGTGAAGATGAAGAAGATAGCTCAGGGTTCTCCAGTGATAAAGCCCCTCAGCCTGTTGATAAGGGGAAGGCAGCTGCTCCAGCTTCAACTCAGGATGATGAGCTGGAGGATGATGCTGTTGATGAGGACGAGCATGCACAGATCAAGATCGCCTTGCAGAGATCCTTGATAGATAGAGTGGGTCCCACAGCTCATGTAGCAGCCCCTTCTACAAGTGATGCATCCAGCAGCTCTCAGGTGCCAGCTGACGACATAGTACCTCCAGCATCAGTTCCATCTCCACAGCCAGTTCTTTCTCCTGCCCCAAAGCAGCCACCAGCAGAGGAGATCACACTCCCGACTAAACCCGCGCCAGTCCTCACAGCTACACCAAAGGGTGATCACCCCGGCACTCAGCCAGCTGCCGACTCCCATAGCACTTAGTGTGCCTCAGGGAGTCTTCCTTTAAACTCTACTTTTTACTTCTATGCATTGGGGACAATGCATCATTTCTAGTTGGGGTGGGGTACCTTGGTGTGTTTTTTTGTCTTGTATATAGTTATGCTTTTGTGCTTATGCGTATCAATATTTGTGTACATTGGTACGACTTTGGTATATAAAGTAATTTTATGATGTTGTTTTGATTCATTTGTGTTGATTAGTTTGTAAATCAATTCCTCTTGGTTTTTCTTTTTCTGAATCTTTTCCAAGAGTGTAATAGTAGAATCAGAACCTTAGGTGTAAATCAATGTGATCAGTTCAGTGTAGTTGCTTAGTGTTAAGCATGTGTATCTGTTCATAGCACATATCCTCATATAGTCATCTTTGTCGACTTGTCCCAATGATAGGTAGATTGGCGACTGTCTTAAGGGAACTTGTCTCTATGATCAATTCTGTGAATCTGAGGCTCATTCTGTGACTCTATGGTAGCCCATAAAAGCTTTGTGTTGCAAAATAGTTACTTGAAAGTGTTAAACAATGTGAATGAAGCAGTTCATGTACAATGTGTCTGTGAGTTCTCTGTTTGTATATAATTCTTGTGTCTACTTCTGTCATCTAGAACTTGCTTGGTTGGTCTTTCAATACTAATGACAGTATGTTTGGTTGGAGGAATGATCTCAGGCATTCTTTGATTTATTGGTATAACCTCTTTAGCCTTTCAAGCCTCCCGTGCACAAATAATATCACTAGTACCCATTTTGAGCCTTTAAACCTTTCTTTGGCTAACTCATTACAAACCTTTCCCTTTTGTGAAATAATTCCCTCTCTTGAACCTGTCCCTCTTTGAACATTGAGAATGAGGCTAAAAGCCTAAGTTGGGGGTGGTGTGAAAGTAGAGATTGAAAAGGTTGTGCATTGAGTCCAAGACCACATGGCTCAAAAGTGTTTGTATTATAGCATTCAAGCTCAAAAAGAAAAAGAAAAAAAAATTAGTTTATTTACATATGTATATAAAAAAAAAGAGAAAAAGAGAGACATGTGTATATACATAAATTGTGGAGCTTTGAATAAAAGTAAAAGAAGGTATGTAAGGTGGGTCCATATTGGGAACTAGATGCCAATGAGGTTATGAGGGTTGAAGAGAATCAAAGTGCAAATAAATGGCACTTGTGAGTAATGTTCAAGGAGGGTGAAGTCACTTGTACCCAGATGCTTATCCGACCTTTCCTAAACCTTCATTACAAGCTTAAAAAGTCCTTGTGGGACTTCTAACCGATCATTCTTGAATAAGTGGCGAATTAAAATAAAGGCAAGCCTATGGTATGACATGTTGTGGCACTTGAAGTTCTTTTTGAGTGTGAGTGTTCGTTTTTTAGCAGTCCTTGTAAATATTGTAAAGATTGTGATTTTGGGACATTATTTCTGCTAAGGGTACATGAACTGTGGAATATAACTAAAGTGAACTTTTTGAGTCAAATGAAAATGCATTCAGCTGAGGGTAACACTTAATCACAATATGAGGCTCAGATTTCACATGATTGGTCTGCTTTTATATGCATACTTCTAGTCTAGGAGGAGTGATGCGATTGTATAGTACATGCTTGAAAGACTGACAATGAACACTATCTTATGTCACTAGTGCTTTGTGTTTGTGAATAAAGTTTAGAATAGGTATGTCCTACTTGCTTGAAGACAAGCAAGAATTTAAGTTGGGGGTGTTGATGTGTCGAAGAAATTCTGCACATTTACATACTAATTGCTTAGATATTAGCTTGTTTTATTGCAAAATTTAGTCCATACTTATGTAGTTTTGTACTCATACAGATCAAGAGGAAGAAAAGACCAAGGATACGAAAATGGAAGCAAAAAGACAAGAAAAGGGCAAAGTATTGCACAAGTGCAAATCTGCGAACCACTATGCGGTCACAGATCGCAAATGCGGACCGCATAATTGCGCCTCAAATCGCAAGTCATTACAGTGTCTGGACCTAAAAATCATGTCAAGAATGCGGCGCATTCTGTGATCGCATAATCAACATGCGGACCGCATTTGAGCTGCAAAATAAACAAAAAGAAAACCCTGGTTCAACTCTGCGGTGCCATCTACGGTTGCATAATAGCAATGCGGACCGCAGAATGGTAATGCGATGGAAAACTGGCAACTAGGGTTTTGGATCTGAGGAGCGGCTTCTCAAGATGCTTACCGCAGATCTGTTATGCGGCAGATCTGCAATCGCAAATGCGACTTGGAAGGGTAAACTTGTCCGATTTTTGTTGCGAATTTGGTCCCTCTGTAAATAGTTTTCAGAATCTTATGTGGGCTCATCTTGAATACTCTTTACACTACATTCCAAGACTTTAATATCTAATATTTTGGAAGCTTTTGGTTGAAGATTCTCTTACATTGTAAGCATTTATGACATTTAATACACTTTGTATTTTGTATTTTATCATGTGTAGCTAAACTTAAATACTAAGGCTGTGGACCCTAAATGGGTGTTATGTAAATGGGTGTTTAACATTTAATATATGTATAATGTTTGGTTGATATTTATTTACTCCTCATTCTTCATTTATTGTTAGTGGTTGCAAACATTAACAAAAACCATTTATGTCTTACTTTGCTTGGGAAAGTGAGTTAGATTTTGGAAGAAGTAAATAACAAAGACTCGAGGCCTTACACCTAGTTTAAGAGAATCGCTTAGGGATAAATGGGTTTTATTTGGCATACATTGATTGTTATTAATTGCAACTGTTAGACTTTTAGGAAAAAGCAAAAGAGGAAATACTATTCAATTATTGGGAAATATTGGGTAGTTGCATAGATATCAATTGCATATCAATAACCGACCATTAGAAATATATCATATTAACACCGATAGCATTACACTTCATTTATGGAACACAACCTTTGTTTAAATCAATCTCATTAATTACTACATCAAGCATTCAAATTAGTTATTGCTCTAAAATAACTCTCACTCATACTCTTGCTACTCTTACTACATTTTCATGTTACCACTAACGGAATAGATTTAAGATTCTAGTCGCGTAACACACTAATTCCAGTAACTGTTTGACACCTATTCCCTGTGGGATTCGACCCCAACCTTGTTGGGTTACTATATTTGACACCGACCGCCTTACACTAATTATTAAAGTGTAATTTGAGCATATCAATTTAAACCTCTACTCACTGACTATGTTGTTCTATGTTACTGTTTTACTTATTTTCTTTTTGGATTTCTGCTGTGATTATACTCATATTGTCTCCTCATTATAATATTTATTACTATATTTTACCTCAGTAGAGCCCTTACCTTCCTCGTCACTACCCAACCGAGGTTAGGCTTGGTACTTACTGAGTATCGTTGTGGTGTACTCATGCCTCTTCTACGCATGTTTTTTCATGTGCAGCTCCATGTACCTCCATCCAGATGCTATATTCAAAGACTTGAGGTACATCTGCCATATTTGCAGATCAAAGAGTCTCCTTCTACTCTATCTTGTAGTTAGCAGTTACATTTCATGTACTTAGTGTTTGTAGACATTTCCGGATATTAGAGCTGTATCTTATGGTTCTCTTAGCCTGTGTTGCCCGTGGGTTTCCGGGTCTTTGGGATAGATTCAGAATGTGAAGTGTTAAAGTGTATGTGCTAGGAGGAAATTATATACATTATTCTTGTTACATAGTTTTGATTGTAATTTCTGCAAGGTGTTAGGCTTATCTGGTCGTGAAGACTAGGTGCCATCACGACGTTTTCACAATTGGTGAACTTGGGTCGTGACAAGTTGGTATCAGAGCTCTAGGTTCATAGGAGTCACGGGACACAAGCCTATTTATTAGAGTCTCGGTGATCGGTACGTAGACGCCTGTACTTATCTACGAGAGGCTATGTAATTGTTAGGAAAATTCCACTTTATTTCATTCCTTATCGTGCGTCATTTATTCAGTTGGAGCCTATATCATATGTTCTTTTGCATCCACTTGTGTATTGAAATTGCGCACTCGGTATCAAGTATGAATCGATGGTTCGTGATGCTACAGAGGGATTATAAAGAAGCCAAGAATTTACTCAACCATTGTTACCGTGTGTCATCCATATCGATAAAGAAAAAGTATTGAGAGATCCATTCAATTGTGCACATGGGGGTGCACTAGGTTTTGACATTCGTTTGATAAGTACGGTCTTAAGAAGGTTTATTTAACTGCCTAATCTTTGCAGTAATGGTAGAGTCACGAGGTGGATGTATATCTAAATATAGTTGGTGGTAATATTGACTGTGTGGTTCGTATGAGATATCTAGTTACCGAAGGGTACAACTAGCAACCGAGATACTAGAGGGAGTGAGACTAATTGTCCTAAGAATGACATATACCAATCGAATGGCTTGAGATGTCTTATGATGGTGACGTATGAGCGATAAATGTTAGTATTGTGGAGTATCCGGATGTATCTTATGGCTTTACATCAAAGTAGAGAGTCCACAATCAACAATCAAATTGTGGGTCATGTGTCATATTAGTTTTGGTATACGATGTATTTAAGTGGTATTCAAAAGTTCTCTAAAACTTGCATATGAGTAATATGATGTTTTTACCTTCGATATTCCTATGTCCATAGTAATTCTACATTTTAGTATCAGCAGGGAACTGGAAACGATTTCAAAATACTCGTAGTGCTCCAATTAATCAGGGCACTCTCATGCGGAAGTCATTTTTTAATACATCACTGGCATGAAATTCCTGTAATGGTTATTCGCGTTATCCAGCACAGACTCAGTATGAGCAGCCGAACTGCAGATAGGTTGTTATGAATGTGATTATACTAGAAAACGTCATGAGAAATTGTCCCAGCCTCGGGAGAAATCTATTTCATCAGGACACACAGTCAACACACTCCATTATAGCTTCTAATTTACATATGCTACAAGTTAGAGATGGAGAATGAATGGGTAGATGGCGCCTAAGAGGTGGATGCCCGAACTATTGATATAATTACTATAGTGTAGCTGGGCTAGTACACCAGATGGTGTCATTACATGTACAATGTTGATTGTTATAAAAAGATATTTTTCCTTAACTTGATTTGGTTTTGAAAATTGAGGTGAGTCCATTTAATGTGCTCCACTCATGAGTGAGCTTCGTAATCTTGAGATTTACTCATGTCAATACTCATGTTGGGATATTATATGGAGATAGCTATCCCTATCATTATGCGTTGGTCACTAAAAATATCTATGAGGCTAAAAGTGAATTTTACTACAATGGGTTTTGATGTGATTTCATGATAATTAATTTCAATTGTCAATTATATGTCCTATCGGTATGAGGGTTCATTATATGTTGTGATTATCTTTGATAAAAATTATTGAAAAGAGGAAGAAAGAAAATGAAAAATTTCAGTTGGCACAATGTACAAATACTTGTGATTTAGAGTTGAGGGTGATATCCTCGAATAATTATACGATGTGAAATTCTTTAAAATGAGCTAGAAGCTACGGTAGATGTTATATAAGGAAAAGGTCCTGACGGTGAAATTTATGTGTTTAAAATTCTCATTTTATGAAATTTAAAATTTTGTACAATCTTTTAAATGGGAGTCATGCCTGTTAGGCTTATTTGTCAATTCTTGTGTATTTTATTTTCATATTCGGTCATTTTTTTCGTTGTTAACATTGAGTTTTAGCCTACGAGATGGGCGCCCAGGTGGTGTTAAATGTGACTCGTCAATTCGGGTAAGTAACTATGAGATCTTCATGCTTCTTTGTGAGCAAAGCAAAGCTTTCAAATGAGATGTTTGTTAACATAAGGTCAATTGGCAATGTTGTGATTTTGGAACAACTATTATGGCCAGAGACGAGGTTATGGGCATACAGTTGACATGTTTTATGTCAATATCTCATTATGATAATGTGATGCTTGTAATGCAGAGATTAGTATTATTGATATCTATATATTGCGGTGTTTCACTGGATTGTGGATGTGTTGTTAGGAGTTATTTTGGTGTTACTCTGGCAGCTGGATAGGCCTAATTACAAGCGAGGCTCTACCAAAATTTCTGAAGAATTTGGGAGTTAGAAAAAATTTGAGACATTTAGATGTGCGATTAAAGGGATAAGTTACGTTATGTAATTGAGAATGAATGACCCTAAGTGTGGGAGAATGTAACATTCTAAAGAAAACAAGTTTGAAGTATTTAAATGCTATTAAAAGTTGAAATGTGTTGAAATAAGACTAATGCAGTGTGACAATATGGAATTCAGGACATGATGAATGTTATATGTTGAAGTTTGGGTATTTTCCTAAGGTTATGGACTAAGGATGAGGTGAAACCTTCAGTTAAGTTGAAGGATCAGTTATAGGAATTTTCTTGAGAAAGGTTTTATTCGGCCTTGTATATCAGCTTTGGGTTGCTCCTATCTTGTTTGTGAAAACTAAGGATGGTTCCATGCTTATGTGTATTGATTATTGCCAGTAGAACAAGGCTGTAGTGAATAACCACTATCATTTGCCTCGTACCGATGATCTATTTGGATAGCTTCAAGGGGCTCGGGTATTTTCTAAGATTGACTTATGCTCAGGTTATCATTCATTAAAGGTTCGGGAGCCATCTATCGCGAAGATTGCTTTCAAAACTCAATATGATCATTACAAGTTCCATGTATGTCATTTGGACCGACCAATGCCCCAGCAGGTTTTGTGAATTTGATACACAGAGCATTTCGGAAATATCTTTACTCTTTGTTATTATCTTTATTGATGAAATTTTGGTGTATTCCCGGAGCCAGGAAGATCATGAGCATCACCTGAGGATAGTGCTACAAACTCTGAATGACATAAATTATATGCAAAGTTTTCAAAATGTAAGTTCTTGTTGAATTCTGTGGCATTCTCAGCTCACGTGGTATCAAGTGAAGGTTTTCGGGTGCATCCGAAGAAGGTAGAGGCAGTGTAGAGTTGTCCTAGACCCTCCTCAACTATAGAGATTCGCAGTTTCCTTGGCTTGGCGGGTTACTACCGCCATTTTGCAGAGGGGTTTTCATCGGTTGCAACCTTTATGACTAGATTGACTTAGAAAGGTGCTCCATTTCAGTTGACAGAGGAGTGTGAGGCAAACTTTCAAAATCTCAAGACAGCTTTGACCACGGCCCCAATTTTGATATTGCCTACTAATTCGGGGTCTTATAGAGTATATTTTGATGCTTCACGGGTTAGCCTTGGAGCGGTGTTGATGCAGGACGGTAAGGGGATTGCCTACGTGTTCAGACCGTTGAAGATACATGAAAAGAATTACCTTGTCCACGACCTTGTGTTAGTTTCTATTGTTCGCGCCTTGAAACCTAACGTCATTATTTGTACGTTGTTCCTTGTGAAATTTATACCGACCATCGGAGTTTGCAACACTTGGTCAAGCAAAAGGATCTGAATATGCATCAGACAAGGTGGTTGGAGTTGTTGAACGGTTATGATATTACTATTTTGTATCACCCGGGCAAGGCCAATGTTGTGGTGGATGCCTTGAGTTGCCGGGCGGCGAGTTTGGGCAGTTTGGCATATTGTACCAGCATCAAGAGGCCTATGGCGATGGATGTTCAGGCCTTTGCCAACCAGTTGTGACGTTGGCTAATTGGGCACAAACTTGGTTTAGAATGCTTTGAAAAAGTTTAAAGTGATTAAGGATAGGCTCTATATAGCCTCGTCAGGACAGAAGAGTTATGTTGACCGAAGAGATCATGATGGTTTCGATATGGTTGGAGAGAAGGTTCTGATTCGTGTTTCGCCTATGAAGGGCGTTACGAGATTTGGGAAGAAAAAGAAGTTGAGTCTGAGGTTTATTGGCCCTTTAGAAATATTAAGGCACGTTGGGGAGGTCGCCGTGAGCTTGCCTTACCTCCTCTCTTAGTAGGAATTCATTTGATTTTTTTTTCGATGCTCCAGAGGTATCACTATGACCCGTCGCACGTGTTGGATTTCAGCTCAATTAAGTTGGACAAGGATATATCTTATGTTGAGGAGCCAGTGGCTATATTGGATAGAGAATTCAGAGAGTTGAGGTCAAAGAGCATTTTTTCAGTAAAGGTTCAATGGCGGGGTTAGTCGGCCGAGGAGTGTGACATGGGAGACCGAGCGAGATATGTGAAGCCTATACCCTCATATTTTCACTACTTCGGGTATGTTCTTGTTGCTCATTCAAGGATGAATGAATGTTTAAATGTGGGAGGATGTAATGACCCGGCCGGTCATTTTTGGAAATTACTCCTCGTTCCCCTATTAACTGTTTCCCCTAAGTTCATTTATGCTATTGTGGTTTGCCGGGAAGTTCGGTATTGGGACCGTTGAAGATACATGAAAAGAATTACCTTGTCCACGACCTTGAGTTAGTTGCTATTGTTCACGCCTTGAAACCTAACGTCATTATTTGTACGGTGTTCCTTGATAAATTTATACCGACCATCAGAGTTTGCAACACTTGTTCATGCAAAAGGATCTAAATATGCATCAGACAAGGTGGTTGGAGTTGTTGAACAGTTATGATATTACTATTTTGTATCACCCGGGCAAGGCCAATGTTGTGGTGGATGCCTTGAGTCGCCGGGCGGAGAGTTAGGGTAGTTTGGCATATTTTACCATTATCAAGAGGCCTATGGCGATGGATGTTCAGGCCTTTGCCAACCAGTTGTGACGTTGGATTATTGTGCACAAACTTGGTTCAGAATGCTTGAAAAAGTTTAAAGTGATTAAGGATAGGCTCTATATAGCCTCGTCAGGAAAGAAGAGTTATGCTGACCGAAGAGATCGTGATGGTTCTGATATGGTTGGAGAGAAGGTTCTGATTCGTGTTTCGCCTATGACGGGCATTACGAGATTTGGGAAGAAAAGGAAGTTGAGTCTAAGGTTTATTGGCACTTTAGAAATATTAAGGCATGTTGGGGAGGTCGCTATGAGCTTGCCCTACCTCCTAGCTTAGCAGGAATTCATTTGATATTTTTTTTTTGATGCTCCAGAGGTATCACTATAACCTGTCGCACGTGTTGGATTTCATCTCAGTTAAGTTGGACAAGGATATATCTTATGTTGAGGAGCCAGTGGCTATACTGGATAGACAATTCAGAGAGTTGAGGTCAAAGATCATTACTTCAGTAAAGGTTCAATGGCGGGGTCAGTCGGCCGAGGAGGCAACTTGGGAGACCGAGCAGGATATGTGCAGCCTGTACCCTCATCTTTTCACTACTTCATGTATGTTCTTGATGCTCGTTCGTGGATGAATGAATGTTTAAATGTGGGAGGATGTAATGACTCGGCCGGTCGTTTTTGGAAGTTACTCCCTGTTCCCCTATTAACTACTTCCCCTAAGTTCATTTATGCTATTTTGGTTTGCCGGGAAGTTCGGTATTGGGATTTAGAGTGTTTTGGGACACTTATTCCCTAAATGAGAGCTTAAGAGTTGAAAAGTGGTCCATAATCGGAACTATGTGAAGATAGACTCGGAATAGAAACCTGATAGTTCCCTTAGCTCTGTTAGGTGATTTCGGGGTTGGGATCATGTTCGGAATACATTTTGGAAATATGTGGCTCATTTAGGCTATAAATGCCGAAAACTAATATTTTAGCGATTTCCGGTTGACAGGTAAAATTTTGATCCGAGGGTCAGAACGGATCTCTGAAAGATTCTGTAGCACCGTCATGTCATTAGGGACATGTGTGCAAAATTTCAAGTCATTCGGACATATGTTTGTCGGGTTTTTGATCGAATGTGTGTTTTTGAAGTTTTAAAAGAACTTTGGGTTTAATTCGATGTAATTTGATAATTTGGGTGTTAGTCAAGGTATTTTAATAATTGGAACAAGTTTGAATAACGTTATAGGATATGTTGGAACTTTTGGTTAAGGTCCCGGGGGCCTCGGGTGTATTTCGGAAGGTTAACGGATCGATTTAGGCATTGTGTACAGTAGTTTTGAATAGTGCCCCGTAACAGTATTCGTAAATAGTACCATGAATATTGCCCCCATGAATTGTAACATGGGTGAACAGTAACACAGGGTTAACAGTGCACGCGAAAAATTTCTGGCAGATTATTTTTCATGTTCTGAAAATGGGACAAACCCATTTTACATTTTTGCCAATTTGGAGCTCGGAAAAGGCGATTCTTCGGGAGATTTTTAGAGAGAACAACGGGGTAAGTATTCTTAACTCAATTTTGGTTGTACAACTCGAATCTATCACAAATTTTGGTGTTTAATCTGAGAATTTTGTTAAAAATGGTAGAAAATTCTCTTGGATAGAATCACTAATTTGACAGTCGAAATGATATGGAAATTTTATAAATTTTGTATGGTTAGACTCGTGAGACTGCAACGTTTCTGGAAATGCAAAGTTTACCCAGTTCCGAGACGTGGGGCTCGAGGGGTATTTTGGTTATTTTACATAATTTTGCGTATTAGCTTAGAATTTAATTGTAGAATAAATTACTTGAATTATTATTTATATTATGCAATTTAATTGAATAGATTTGAGCTATTTAGAGTCGAATACCAGTGGCAAGAATGTGATTTTGGATTGAATTTTGAGCTGGTTCGAGGTAAGTGGCTTGTTTAACCTTGTGTGGGGGACTTTGTCCCTTAGGATATGATATGTAGTAATTGAATGTCTTGTACGTGAGGTGACGACCGCGTACTTGAGCTAATTGTTTAAATCCGAATTTTACTTAAATTATTTGTACTTAGTTTCTTTCGTATCTGTTTTATTCTACTTGTTATTATAGCTTATGCTGATATAGAAAAGCATGTTTAATTGATCCAAATTTCCTATTTGCTTAATTTTCCTTAATATAAATTACGTGGAGCATGTTGGGCCAGAATTATTTATTTCTTTGTATTGTTATACTTCAATTTCTGAATATTTCTCTCATCTTGGTTGTGGATTTACATTGTGACCACGAATGTGGGATTCCAGTAGCTCCACCCTTGTTTATTTACTTTGGGACTGTGGGTTCAATTCCGGGGATATCTCCTTGTACGTGTTTTGTTATAAGATTGAGAGTGCGGGATACCAAGAGATCCCTGTCATAGAAATGATTATGTATTGTGGATACCAAGAGATACCTAAATTATATATTAAGGATACTAAGAGATCCCTGAATTATATATTGTGGATACTAAGAGATCCCAGAATTATTATTGAGGATACCAACAGATCCTCGGGATACCAAGAGATCCCTAAATTATATATTGTGGATACCAATAGATCCCAAAATTATTATTGAGGATACCAAGAGATCATCGGGATACCAAGAGATCCCTAAATTATTATTGTGGATACCAAGAGATCCCAGAATCTTTATTGAGTATACCATGAGATCCTTGGGACACCAAAAGATCCCTGAATGATTTATTGAGGATACCAAGAGATCCTTGGGATATCAGGAGATCCCTGATGTTAAATATCTGGTTGTGATTTAAACCTCCATTCACTAATTGTGTTGTTCTATGTTACTGTTTTACTTATTTTCTTGTTGGATTTCTGCTACGATTATATTCATATTGTCTCCTCATTATTATATTGATTACTATGTTTTACCTTAGTAGGGCCCTGACCTTCCTCGTCACTACCCAACCGTGGTTAGGCTTGGCACTTACTGAGTACCGTTGTGGTGTACTCATGCCTCTTTTGCGCATGTTTTTTCGTGTGTAGCTCCAGGTACCTCCATATAGGTGATATATTCAGAGACTAGAGGTACACCTGCCGCGTTCGCATATCGAAGAGTCTCCTTCTACTCTATCTTGTAGTTAGCAGTTCTATTTCATGTATTCAGTTATTGTAGACATTTCCGGATATTAAAGCTGTATCTTATGATTCTCTTAGCCTGTGTTGCCCGTGGGTTTCTCGGTCTTTGGGGTAGTTTCAGAATGCTAAGTGTTAAAGTGTGTGTCAGGAGGCAATTATGTACATTATTCATGTTACATAGTTTTGATTGTAATTTCCGCAAGGTATTAGGCTTATCTGGTCGCGAAGACTAGGTGTCGTCACAACGTGTTCACAATTGGTGAACTTGGGTTGTGAAATCTTTAGAAATATCTGAACTCATTTTAAAACATCTTTTGAAAATATCTTTTTCCAACAGTTGAGAAAATGAATGTAAAACAGATAGTACAAGTCAGCACAAAAGTCAGCCCCACGGGCACAACATTCCATTAAAGAACAACACCAGTGTATCAGGTAAGCAGTGCAAGAAGTAGCATTGAACCCATTGAAATGTGAGTGCTCGAATGTTAGACAAATAATACAAGTACAAACAAATGCATGAGTGCAATGCAATGCATATGACGATACACTCGGGTACCACCTATGGCGTGCAACCCGAGCCATCCATATATTTAACATCGACAGTGCTCATTGGGGGTGTGTACAGACTCCGCAGTACATCCCAAGCGCAAATAATCAAGCTATCTCGTGGCACCAACAAGGCCCTCGGCCTCAATATCAATACAATACCGCTGCGGCATGCAGCCCGAGCTATCTATATATCCACAAATCACTATAGCACTGTTGCGGCATGCAGGCCGATCCATGCTCAATCCACAAATGCACATAAGCCACTTGGACAATATTAAAATAGTAGTTCTCAGCTCAAAACATCAATAAAATATTGTTTTAATTTTCAAGTCTTTGAAAAATGGCTAAGTTTGAAAAACAGTATTAAAACATTGGATCGATATCAAATAATATGCAAAGTAATGCAAAAATAGTGATATCAATCCCTGAAGGATTCAAATAGTTGGCACGAAAGCCAAACATGGCAATCAGCCCAAATTGTGATGATAACAAGTAGTTTCAGTTAAATACGTAGTAATTTCATCAATCGGGATGGACCAAGTCACAATCCTCAACGGTGCTCTACCTCACGCTCGCTATTCGGCATGCTAGCCACCTCAATACAACACTATGATGTGTAAATCTAGGGTTTCAAACACTCAAGGTATCATTTACAATTGTTACTCACCTTGAACCAGTGAAATCTCTAGCTCGTGATGCCTTTGCCCCTCAAATCGGCCTCCACGTGCGTCGAATCTAACAAAAATCAGAGTGAATACATCAAAATATGCTAAAGGAATAATACACAATCAAAAACAATCGAAAAATAGTAAAGATCTCGAAACTGGCAAAACCCGAGCCCTCGTCCTATTTCTCAAAAAATTATAAATTTTACATCATCGGATTCCTTATCTCGCCACGAGTCTAACCATATAACCAATGATTTTACCACTCATTCTAGGAGTCCGGAACCGAAGTATTGTTTTTATTAAAATTAGTAACAGAACTACGTTTAAAAAAAAAGAAACGTAAGTATATACAACGCCACAATAAGTGGCGTTGTATATAACGGACGTTATGTTACAACGCCACTTATTGTGGCGTTGAACGTGTGTTCATAAATATTTATATTCAACGCCACTTATTGTGGCGTTGTACCTACAGCTATTAATTTTTTAAGTTGGTCATTTTTTTTATTTGATTCGTATGCGACAAAAACTCTAAATATTAAACATAATATTTAACTTAAATTTAAATTACTAGAACACAAACACAAACATAAATTAATAGAACACAAACACAAACATAAATTAATAAGAAAGACAAACATACAAATGAACTAAACATAATAGGAAAGACAAACATACAAATGAGCTAAACATATAGTAGGAATTATTTAGTCTATACTTCCATTTATTCTACGTTCTAACCACTTAAATCGTTCAAGCAATTGTTCTTTTTCGTCTTCTAACTCTTTTACTCTCGCCTTAAGCTCCGCAATTTCCTGTTTATTTTTTTGGTTTTCTCCCGTAGCTAATGCCAATTTCCATTTTGCTCTCAGTTTTTTATTCTTTTCTTCCCTCACCTCGTCCCTGAGTTCTATCTTTCTTATATTGCTATTGTAGCTGCTTTCTGCTTGGGCTAACCATATATTATGCAGATTAAGCATTCGTTCTCTGTAGTTTGCTTGGAGACATTGTTCCTCGGCCCATTCATTGAACTCACACATTGGTTCATTCGGATTTTTGTAGCAATCCATCTGGTTCATGCACATCCAGTACTTACGTCCAACATCATCACCTTCCCAACATGTTTGTTGTACACATTTTTTTCCAAAGTAACACACTGGTGTACCATATTGAGCCATTTAGTTTTACTTCGGAAAAATCAAAGTTTTGAAGAAATATTCTGATTTAGTAATTTTATTGAGCGTATGTGATAACGAAATGAGATCTGTATTTATAGATGAGTGAATTAACATACAATGCCACTTCTTATGGCGTTGTATGCACAACGCCACTGTTAATGGCGTTGTATGGTACACGGCCAGCTTTTACAGTCACTTTATGTCACGTCTACTTTATGCAGTGATATGTTTACTTTATGTCATTGATCGGTCTACTTTATGTCATTGATATGTCTACTTTATGTCATTGATATGTCTACTTTATGTCATTGTTTTCAGTTACTTTATGCAGCTTTTTCAGTCACTTTATGACTACTTTAATACTTTATGTCATTGATAGGTCCCCGCAAGAAAATTCTGGAAAACGAGCTCCACTAGTCATTTTGAATAGACCATAACTTTCACTACGGAGATCCAAATTACAATTTATTTCGCTTTCTACAAAGTAGACATGAAGGTCTACAACTTTCGTGTTTTGAAGTTTTCCCTGATTCCTTATAGATCAAAAGGTATAGGCCTTCGAATTAACGTCTACAACATTAATGAAACATAATTTTATTTCATAAATAAACCAAAATACACATTACATATTATTACAACTCATACATTGTTAGGTAAACTAGAAGAACACCCACCCCGAGCTCGATTACTGTTGCCATACAAAGGACATTTTCTACGGTCGTGTCCAGGTTGCGAACATATACCACATTTTCGTGTATAAACTGTATCACTAACATCCATTTGGTTTCGTATACGTGATCTCTTCTTCACCTAAACCTTACGCAAAAATGTCTTGTTACACACCATTTTAAATGGTGCAGGAGGCCAATAATGCTCAGCGCCCAGTGGTTGCAACTGACTATTATATGTGTTTACGTACTTAGAAATGCTATATTGTTGATCAACATAGTTTCTTGTACCTAAACCAACATGTTGAAAGCACTTGATTGCATGTGAGAAAGGCATGTGGCAGATGGACCATTTTCCACAAGAGCATAACATTGCAGCTTCATTCACAGTATGCACATTATTACCTCGATTTTGATGGATATGAGTGCGAACTTCAAACACATTCCTGTCATTATCATACTGCAAATATGAATGCCATTGTGCTCGTCGTCTGTATTTCTCAAATCTCGCTATTGGCACAGGCAAAAATTCAACACCACGTTCCATCAATGAAATTGCAGCTGCAGATCTCTGAATAAACCTCTCTGCCATCTGCTTGAATGACATCCGCACCATGGCTGTAACAGGCAATCCTCTAGCCGACTTCAATAACCCGTTGAAAGACTCTGACACATTTGTAGTCAGAGTTCCCCAACGTCTACCACCATCCACATGCAAAGTCCATTTTTAGGGTCATGTCGCATTAACCAACGATAAGCTGCCTCGTCCAGTTGCCTGATATATTCCATGTGCCTCCGGAATTTATGTTGTTGATGATCTGTTGCTGCCATCCATATCAAATCATGCAAAGCTTTACTGGGAAATACCTTCTGGAAATTGGCTTTCAAATGCCTAACACAATAACGATGATAGGCATTCGGTTCTTGCCATGCAGGCAAGTTCTCAACAGAACTTAAGATGCCACCGTGCCGATCAGAGATTAGACAAATACCAGAACGTTGTTTCACAACGTGCTCTTTCAAATGGTTCAAAAAGAGTGTCCACGTCTCTTGGCTTTCATTAGCACAAATAGCAAACGCCAGAGGAAATATTTGTCCATTAGCATCTACTGCCACAGCTATTAATAGTTTGATATCGTACTCTCCATAGACATGAGTGCCGTCTATGGATATTATAGGACGACAATGCAAAAAACCATCAATTGCTGGCTTAAACGCCCAGAACACATAATTGAATATATATCCTAACATATCTACACTTCGGTCAAGCTTCCACTGAATAACCGTCCCGGGGTTGAAATGCTGCAATGCAGCCATGTATCTAGGCAGATCTGCAAATGACTTATCCCAGTTACCATACACTATTTCAAATGCTCGTTTGCGTCCGAGAAATGCCTTTATTTTAGTTATGGTATGGCCATATTCCTGCTGGACAGATGTAATACAATCTTTGCTTTTATAACTTATGGACTGTTCAACGTGTGGAATAAGAACAAGAGATATCAAGTCAATATCTAAATTAAAGTGATTCCCGTTGAATGTGTCCATTTCGCATGTGTGGGTGGGAATGTATTTACCCACTTTCCACATACCTGTCTTCTTCTTTGTCGCACGCAGCATCCAATTACATGGCCAAAACCACATGCGACAAATAACCTTGTATACCATTGGACTTGACTCCGCTACCAGCATCTCATGACGGTCTTTTACGTTGTGCATTTTACAAGCCCTGGTTAGGCGCACTTTATCAGGAAAAAGCATCCCCTTTGCACGCACCGTTGGTCTAGTTTCATCCCACATTGCAGTCCGGATTTCATCAAAATCCTATGTGAGAGCTTTCACATCCGGCATGGTTGATAAATTGTCAATGTAAGGAATCTCTCTTGAATTAAACGGCACTTCAGACTCATACACTTTTTGTCTTGGGGGGTCTCTATTCAAACCAGGTTCTTCCTCATCATCCTCAGCATCACCATCCTCACAATCAAAGGGTGTCTCATCACCGGATTCATCCGCATTATTGTCGTAGTCATTGTTCTCTTCCTCACTTTGTGCATCTGCCAGGTCCCGATGTAATACATCATTTTCGGACAATTGTGTGAGTTCAACTTGCTCATCTTCACTGCACAATCAAAAGAAATATGATGAAATCCCATGTTTTATATATGATTTTCCTAATTCACTTAACTTACAAGTCATAATATGATGAAATTCCAAGCTGGACATGACTACCGGATGGGCCACTTGTTAAATTCATATCTGGCCGGTACCCCCTATTAAATATGCGAGTGTTACTATTAAATCAATTTAATAAATATATACTTAATTATCACAAATAATAAATAAAATTTACCAGTCGTCTTGTGAGTTATGGAAAGCAGGCGGTGATAAATTTAAATCCAAAGTTGTTCCATAATAACCGCCCGATGATTGGGGGTTATCTATACTATGCAGAAGCTCATTTTTAGAGACGTCTTCCACCTTCACGTACATCTCCAGCATTATGATTAGAAAAAAATCACGACATTCGTCCGGAGTCCTCAAAAAATCACGCAAAGTTTCATCATCGTCGATGTTAAACTCCGAGTAAAAAACAACCCCTTGCGGAGTGACGGAATACGGATATCTTCCGGTAACTTTAAGTATGACGGAACGTTTCCTCACACTCATTTTTTTTGCATAACAACGATATCAATGTATCGTATTCCATTGTCAATGGCAATTTAACATGACATTGGGCGGGCAAACTGTAGCTGACAGAGTTATTCTCCATCATAATCTCACCACCCCAATATAAAGAAGTTCTTATCCTTCGCTCTTCAGACATAATGAAGAAATGCTGTAGAATTTAGGAATATTAGAGCAAGAAGAGTAATAGAGCAAGAAGAACAATAGAGTAAGAAGAGTGTTATAACACCTCTTTATATAGAAAATGAAGAGTCGGAGCTTGTAATACAACGCCAAAAGAGTTGGCGTTGTGCTATTCAATTATTGAAAAGTGTACAACGCCAGGTAAAGAGGCATTGTACAGGTACTGACAGATACAACACCACTTTAAGTGGCATTGTACACTAACGGAGCCGTTACCGTTAATGTACAACACCACTTTAGGTGGCGTTGTATATAGTTATGTTGTTATTTTTTTTAAACACCTAAAAATGTTACTAATATTAATAAAAACAATACTTTGGTTCCGATTCCTCATTCTAGCCTCTGTTATGTAGCTTTTATGCCCTGTTGATTATCAAATAATGTTATTTATGTGGGTTGTTGTTAGTTTTTCAGGTACATGATGCTACGAAGTGATTGGGATTGAATTGAAGTGGAATTAGACTAAAACAGAGTGAAACCATGCAAACTGCCAGTGATTTCGCTTTTGTGGATGTTTAGTCGCAGAAGCGATGTCGCCTCTACGAAAAGTTGATCACTTCTGTGGATTATGGATGGATTGAACACTTCCGCTTCTACGGAGGAAAAGACGCAGAAGCGGTCACACTTCTGCGATTGACAGATCGCTCCTGCGCAAATGCCTGGGAAAGCAAGATACCGCTTATGCGGTGTTATAAGCGCTTTTGCGCTGTCGCTTCTGCGAACTTTTATCGCTTCTGCGATATTTCATGGTAAAATCTTATTTCGCTTCTGCGTGGTTTCGAACGCTTATGCGGACTCGCTTCTGCGAGTTGTGTTCCGCAGAAGCGACTTCTATGCATCAGACCTGGGCAATTTCGATTATTCATAATTTCTCACCCCAAATCAGTTTTATACTCGTCCCAGGAGATTTTTAGGATATCTTTGGCTTATTTTCAATTCTTAGAACTAGAGAGAACATTTTTGGAAGCTAGGGTTTTGCACACACACTTGGGTCTTGAAGATTGAAGCTCGTGGTTAAGATTTTCTTACCCATTTAAGTTTATTTCTTCATCTCCTTGCTTTGTATTGATTATTTAAGTGTGTAGTACTTATTTCCAACACTTGAATCTTGTTTATGAGAATATTCATGTTTAAAGTGTGGTTTAAATTCCTTGTTGTGCTTATGTATTAAATGGATGATCTTGTTATTTGAAGCTTAGATTGAATATATTGAATTTATTGTTGTGGGTTGTTTATTTGATTTTGGTTTTAATTATTTTACTACTCGGCCAATAGTGAAATATTATTTACGAACCTTGAGTTAAACTTGACAAAGAAAATTCTTGGTTGCATATAAAATCAAATAGAACAAGATTTGAATCCCGGGCATCGGGTGAAGGATTTTCAATTAAGATAGACATATACGTAATTTTCTTGTTTGGTTAAGAATAAGAGTTGTAAATGCATTCTTGTTAATATTAATAACATAGACATATAGGTATTGAATAAACTTGGATAGATTCATAGGAACTTGAAAGATTCTTATGTATTTTATTAACCTTATAATCAACAACCCGAATAGTTCAATAAATCAATTATAAGTATTGAAAGAAACATGATTACTAGCAAGTCCATGACCACTTCAGTGTAATTCCCGAAGCAACCATACTTTTAGCCATTGATCATTTTACTTGCTTTCTAGGTTAGTTTAAATTTTTGCATTTAGGTATAAATACTTTTTCAATAATTAGCGATAATTTTCTTACATACATAATCGCCTACATATTGTTCTCTGTGGGATTCCACCCCGACTAATAGTTGGGTAAATTATATTGATGCGACCGTATCTATTGCTTTTTAGCAGTCGATTTGGACGTCACCAATAATTATCCAATTCCCATAATATTTCGACCCTCAAATCCATGATTCTATCCAAGAGAATTTTCTATACTTTTCCAACAAAATTCGCGTATTAAACACCAAAACTAGTGATAGATTCAGGTTATAAAACCAAAATTGAGTTAAGAATGCTTACCCCATTGTTCTCTCCAAAAATCTCCCGAAAAATTGCCTGATCCGAGCTCTAAATCGTCAAAAATGACAAATGGGACGAAGTTTGGAGTTTATTCTGCTACCCAGGGATTTGTTCTTCGTGTCCGCGGTCCTCCTCTCGCGTTTGAGAAGAACGGAGTTCCAAAAATTTATTTTCCAAACTCTGCTCAGGCAGCCTCTGTTGTAATGGTAATAACTTTTCGCACACAACACTAAATGACTATTATAATATATTTCTGGAAACTAGATTCCAAGTGCGGAAACTTTTGTATTTTAATCATCTCCAAATTCATTGTAGATTGAGAGATATGAGCCTCCAAATTAAGACCTGCGCAATAGAATTGCTTCTTCTTCGCGAACGCGAGGCTCTCTTCGTGAACGTGCAGAACAGAACCCCAGAAGACAAATTCTTATTTGTGAACGCGAGGTGAACGTCGCAAACATGAAGAACAATACCAGATAAGCTTTAGCCATTGCAAAATAGCCTAAAATGATCCGAAACACACCCGAGGCCCTCGGGACCTTAACTAAACACGCCAACATATCCCACAACATTATTCAAACTTGTTCCAACCTTCGGAATGCTCAAAACAACATTACAATGCCAAATTTGCATCGGATTCAAGCCTAACAATTTCAGTAACTTCCAGATTTCATTTTTGATAAAAAACACAACCAAACCACGTCTGAATGACATGAAATTTTGTAGACAAGTCCAAAATGACATAACAAAGCTACAGCAACTCTTGGAATTCCATTCCGACCCTCGGATCAAAATCTCACCTATCAACCGGAATTCGCCAAAATACTAACTTCGCCAATTCAAGCCTAATTCTACACCGGACCTCCAATGTCAATTCTAATCGCACTCCTAAGTCACAAATCATCCCCGGAAGTTAACCGAATCACCAGAAATCACATCCGAGCCCTATAACTCATAAGTTAACATCCGATTGACTTTTTCAACTTAAGACTTCCTTAAAGAGACTAAGTGTCTCATTTATTATCAAAACCATTCCAAATCAACTCTAACACACCACATACCAATAACGAAACATAAAGAAGCATAAAATGAGGGAAACCGAGTGGTAACCTATAACACTATTGTGGCGCACAGCCCGATCCATGCTCAATCCAAAGATGAACATAAGCCACTTGGGCAATATTAAAATAATAGTTCTCAGCTCAAAACGTCAGTAAAATATGGTTTTAATTTTCAAATATTAGAAAATCGGCTAATTTTGCAAAATAGTATTAAAACCTTGGACCGAGATCAAATAATATGCAAAGTAATGCGAAAATAGTGATATCAATCCCTGAAGGATTCACATAGATGTCACGAAGTCCAAACATGGCAATCAGCCCAAATAATGATGATAATAAGTGGTTTCAGTCAAATATATAGTAATTTCATCAATCGGGACGGACCAAGTCACAATCCCCAACGGTGCTCTACCTCACACTCGCTATCTGGCGTGCAAGTCACCCTAATACAACACTATGATGTGCAAATCTGGAGTTTCAAACCCTTAGGATATCATTTACAATGATTACTCACCTCAAACCCGTGAAATCTCTAGCTCGCGATGTCTTTGACTCTCAAATCGGCCTGCACGCGTGTCGAATCAAACCAAAATCAGAGCGAATATATCACAATATTCTAAGGGAACAATACCCAATCAAAAACAATAGAAAATAGCAAAGATCTCCAAACTAGCGAAACCCGAGCCCTAGGCCCATTTCTAAAAAAATTACAAAATCACTTCATCGGACTCCTTATCTCGCCATGAGTCTAACCATACAAAAATTATCCAATCCCATAACATTTCGACCATCAAATCCATGATTCTATCCAAGAGGGTTTTCTATACTTTTCCAACAAAATTTGCAGATTAAATACCAAAACTTGTGATAGATTAAAGTTATACAACCAAAATAGAGTTAAGAATACTTACCCCGTTGTTCTCTCCAAAAATCTCCCAAAACATCGCCTTATCCGAGCTCCAAATTGTCAAAATGGCAAATAGGACGAAGTTTGGACTATATTCTGCTGCCCAGGGATTTACTCTTCGCATTCACGATCCTCCTCTCGCATTCGCGAAGAACAGAGTTCCAAAAATTAATTTTCCAAACTCTTCTCAGACAGTCTCTAATGTAATGGTCCTAACATTTACCACACAACTTCAAATGACAATCATAATATGTTTCGTGAAACTAGATTCAAAGAGCTATAACTTACATTTTTGAATCATCTCCAAATTCATTGTAGATTGAGAGATATGAGCCTCCAAATTAACACATGCGTGATATAATTGCCTCTTCTTCGCGAACGCGAGGCTCTCTTCGTGAACGCGAAGAACAGAACCCCCAGAAGCCACATCCTTCTTCGCGAACGCGAGCGGAACGTCTCGAACGTGAAGAACAATACCAGATACCAGCTTCAGCCACGGCAAAACAGCCCAAAATGATCTGAAACCACCTCGAAACACACCCGAGGCCCGCGGGACCTCAACCAAACACGCCAACATATCCCATAACATTATTCAAACATGTTCCAACCTTCAGAATGCTCAAAACAACATTCAAACACCAAATTTGCATTGGATTCAAGCCTAATAATTTCAAGAACTTCCAAATTCTATTTTTTATCAAAAATCCAACCAACCCACGTACGAATGACATGAAATTTTGTAGACAAGTCCAAAATGACATAACAAAGTTACAACAACTCCCAAAATTCCATTCCGGCCCTCATATCAAATCTCACCTATCAATTGGAATTTTCCAAAATACTAACGTTGTCAATTCAAGCCTAATTCTACATCGTGCCGCCAAAATCAATTCTGATCGCATTCCTAAGTCAAAAATCATCCCCCGGAGCTAAACAAATCACCAGAAATCATATTCGAGTCCTATAAATCATAAGTCAACGTCTTGTTGACTTTTCCAACTTAAGTCTTCCTTAAAGAGACTAAGTGTCTCATTTCTTATGAAAACGAATCCAAATCAACTCTAATACACCACATACCGATAATGAAACATGAAGAAGATAAAATGGAAAAAACGGAGCGGTAATTCATGAGATGACAGATCGGGTCATTACAATAAGCCTATCAATATACACACTTATCTCAAAGTTGCAGGGCACATTATTGAGGGTGAAGCATATTCTACGAAGCCTGACGGTATGCGAATTTGGGGCAAAAAACTACAATGGATTCCCTTTTACTCAAAATAGTGTGATTATGAAGTACTATGCTACTGGCATGGGCTAGTTGGACCATAAGCACTGTCTGCAACCTTCCAAACAAATACACACAAAGATAAACCTTAAGTAATTCGGCGTTTGATGAAGGAGATTTTAGAGATGGAAAAAGGCACTAGTCGTTAATCATGCACTTGATCATCCTAACTATCTGCAAGAAATGGAGGATAGGTATTCGGATTTTTAGAAAATTAACAACTGCATATAGAGAGACACTGATTATCCTGTTTTCCCAACAGTTATCGAGTGGGAGGGACTACCTAAGTTTCCATCACAGACGTTGGACGTATGAGTGCTATATTATTGTAGAAATCCATTACGTGTTCTTATTAATGATAGCGATCAAATATGAAAAATGTAGGTCAAATGGGGCCTAGATTAAGATGCCCTTGGTTCAGAAGGGTGCGTGCAAGACGAATACATGGACAATAAGATAGTGTCATACAGTGACAATAATGGCGAATAAAAATTGCTATTTATTTCTTGAAGAATATTTTAAATAGTTGTATTGAATATTTAATGCTAAATATCAATTAGATTTAATCTTATTGGAAACATAATTTTATTTCAAAAATTTTGCAAATTGAACCTTTACAGACATTTAGTACAACAAAAATACTATATTAAAACACTGTGTGTATCCTTGATAATTGGCCACATTGGATGAACTGCCACATTTAGATAAATTACCACCTCTTCCTAAACAAACTAAAAGACATTTATGAAGATCGTATTCTATTTGGGAATATATGCCATATTTACGTGCATAAACGATATCACAAATATCTATTTGGTTTTACATCCGTGTTCTTTTTTTCACTTTCCGTAAACACACAAAATTCTTGTTACACACTATTTAAATGATTCCGGCGACCAACAATGCTCAGTACTCATTGTATGCAACTGCCTACTATAGTTGTTTATGTATGCAGCAACATTATATTCATTATCAACGTACCTCGTTGCCACAAACTATGTATGTTGAAAGCACTCCATGGCATATGAGCATGGCAAGTGATGATTGACTCATTTTTACACGAGCATAATCTTTTGGATCCATTAACTGTGTGTGTATTGTTTTTGCAGTTTTGATGCAAAATAGTGCAAACTTCAAAAATATTTCCCTTACTGCAATATTGCAAAAATGTATGCCACTGTGCTTACCTCCTATATTTCTCAAATCATTTCATTGGTTGTGGCATAAATTCAACCCAATTTTCCATCAATGATGCACCTCTAGATTTTTTAACAAACATCTCCGCCATTTGCTTGATGACATCCGCACCATGACAGTGACAATCAATCTACGTGTAAACTTCAATAACCCGTTGAAAGACTCTGACTATTTTGTAGTCAAAATTGCCCATTTTCTACCATCATCCTTATGCAAAATCCACTAGTATGGGTATTCCTGCCTAATCAGTTTCATTCGCCTCTTAGATTTACACTCTTGCTACTCTGTTGCAGCCACCCACATTAAATTATTTAAGTCTTTGTTCGAATGAGCCCTCTGAAAGTTAGTCTTTAAGTGCCCAACATAGTAATAGTGGTAGGCGTAAGATTCGTGCCATGCACGCTATTCTGTATAGAACTTAAAATACCGTCATGATAATCAGATAATAGACAAATACCTAAATGTTATCTGATAACGTGCTCCTTCAAGTGGTTCAAAAATACTGTCCACGTCTCTTAGCCTTTTCCTCTTCAAGTGGTTCAAAAATAATGTCCACGTCTTTTAGCTTTCATTTCACAAATAGCAAATGCGAGGGGAAATATGCTTCCATTAGCATCTACTACAATGACGATCAATAACTTAATATCATACTTTCCATAAACATGAGCGTCGTCAATGGATATTACCGGCCGTCAATAACAAAACCATCAATGGTTAATTTAAATGTCCAAAACACATATCTGAATATGCATTCTTGTATTTTCGAACTTTGCTCAAGCTTCCATTCAACAACAGTCACCGGGTTAAAGTATTGCAATGCAGCCATGTACCGTGGTAGCAAAAGACTTATCCCAGTTACCACAAATAATCTCAAATGCATATTTATGCCCGAAAAATACCTTTCTTTTGGTAATATTACATCCATATATCTAGTGAAAAAATGTTATACACTCTTTAATCTTGTACATTATGAATAATTCAATGTGTGGAATCAAGACAAGAGAACTCAGGTCAACATTCTAGTTAAAATAATTCCCATTGAATGTGTCCATTTCACAAGTGTGGGTGCCAATGTAATTCCCCACAATCTACATATTTGTTTTCAACTTTCTCGCACGCAGTATCCATGTACAATATTAAAATCATCTACAACAAATAACCTTGTATACTTTCGGAGATGACTCATGAACCACGATCTCACAAAACTCTTTTATGCTATACATGTGCATCGCCCTACCTCGGCACGTTTTTCAACAAAAACCATATTCTTTGACAACACTATTGGTCTAGATTAATCCCACACTGGTGTCTGAATGTCATCAAAATCCCTTGTGAGGGCATCCACATCTGGCAAACTGGGAAAATGATCAATGTAGGGAATCTCCTTTGAATAAAACGGCATATGGGACTCGTAAACTCTCGGTCTAAGGGGGGGTGGAGTCTGCATAAATGGAGCATGCTCATTGGTGGCATCATACTCCCTCGTCAAATCAAGTTCATCATTCCCATCCTCATCATCATCAAAAAAGGGTGTGACATCTCTAGACTCATCAGCATTATTGTCATTTTTACTATTATGTTTCTGATTTTGCGCATCTGCCAGATCCTAATTAAATATATCGTCTTCAGGCAATTAAGTAGGGACATGACCTTAAAGTTACTTGTTTTACTGTAAAATCAATAAAATAATGAGTTTCTCAAATTCATCTGAACATTACATATAAACTTTATCACTTAATTTAAAAATCATATTTTGTTTATATTCTATGATGCACATTATTATGTTGCTGATGACTCCTGAATGGACCATAATGATCCAACACATCAAACTAGGCATATTCCAACTATAAATTATAAAATTCATATCTGGATGGTACCCTCTTTGAAATATATGAGTGTTAATACAATACATAAAAAAAATATCGTAATACAAAGGAAAATTAAAATTTACCACTCGACTTGTGGATTATGTAAACTTGGGGAGAAATCATGTCCTCGCCCCTCATTCGTCCGTGGAGATAAGTTTAGATCTGTCCAAACTCTTTCAAACGGAACCTGTTCGGATAAAACTGCTCCAAAAAAATATCCAATAATTGAATGTTATTCATATTTTTTGGAAGCTCAATATTGCGATCGTCTTCACCCTTGACGTACATTTCTAAAAACATTATCACAAGAAGTTCTCGATGTTCATCCGGAGTCCTCAAAAAATATGTCAGAGTTTTCTCATCTTTGATGTTAAACTCAGCATAACAAGCATTCCCTTACGGAGTAACTGAATAGGGATATTTTTCGGTTACTTTAATATTAACCGAATATTTTCTCACACTCATTTTTTTACATCACAACGATACCAATATATCGTACTCCATTTTAAGTGGCAACGTAACATCACACTGTGGAGAACAACTATAACGTACTGAGTCATTCTCCACCAAAACCTCACCCTCCCCCCTCCTTCGTATAATACAACTCTAATTTTTTCTCTTCAGACATTATGACAAAATGCAAAATAAGTGAAGCAAACAGTAATTTCGAAAGACATGAAGGATCCTAAATGGATTTTTATCGAAATTCTAAAACTCCTAAAATAAGCAAAAACCAGTTCAGAGGATACAATAATTGAGGGTATAATATAGGATGCGCTATATATGTAGAGCCAATTATACATGTGCTATACCGTCAATTACTGGTGGGTCGGTAATGTTCAGATGAATTAATGGTGGGACGATACAGTTTACATATAGCGTATGTAATAAATGCGTTATACCTTAATGGGCAAACACGTGGTTAAGGTGTAGCGCATTGAATAAATGTGTTGTATATACTTTGATTGAGTTGTTTTTTAACCTATTTTTATACTTTGAGACAAAAAATGATATTTTGCCTTCGGACACCAGTTTTGAATCCGTGCATGGTTTTTTTTTATTGAGAAATTGAAACAGAGAGATATGTTAACATGGTCCTACCAAACATGCTAGAAATTCACATGCAAAATACTAATTTATCAATTTCAATTGATGTGACATTTCTTTTTATGAATTTCGAAATGTTTGACATTATTCTATTTCTATACAACTTTATTTATTAACTCATAAACATTAAAAGAAACATTATACTATTCCTAGACTTACCCGCATCTAGTATGTACACCAAGTTAATAATTAAATGGCACTTGTCACCTTATTTGATTATATAACTAGTAGCACTTAATCATAGTTAACTTCATCTATTTTTTATATAATCATAAATAATAATAATAATAATAATAATAATAATAATAATAATAATAATAATAATAATCTTAAGTATTTTCTAGCTATTTTTGTTGTTCCACAAAAAATATATCGAAAGGAAGACACTATCTGAATAACACATTTCCCATTAAACACCCACATTCTCCCTCTTTCGTCTTAATAAAATGTTTTTTTGCGAGTACAACCTCATTGAATTACTTAAATAATTTTTTAATAGATTCTAATAAGTACAATACGAGAATATAAGTAGGATACTATCTTATTGATTTTTCCAAGATCTTATAAAGCCTAAAATATACTAGCTTCCTCCTTCCCACACTAACTAATAGTAGATCATTCAACTCTTCTTTAACATAAAAATTAGCTATGAAATCACAAAAATAATTACTGTTAAATGCATTCAACAAGGCAGCCTATAAGATTACTGATAATAGGTGAATTTAATTATAATTAGGTCCTAAATAACTATATTCTTGTATAGTTTGGATGATAAAAGTGATAACAAAATGCTCATATTAGTCATTTTCATGCTTTGCAGGTTATATATGACCAGAGAAGGCTATAGAGTACTTTGGAGATAAAATATGGAAAAATAGAGGCCGATCATAAAAATTCCATGAAGTAAACCACGTGAAACAGCTCAAGTCAGCACTAAAAGGGGATTGTCATGGTTCCACCACGACCGCGGCAGAACCACGGTAGAAGGGGGCTACGGATAAAGTGAGATTCAGAGAACATGTTTGGTCGTGGTTTGACCGCGATCGCGGTAAAACCGCGGCGGATGCAGTAAACTTCATGGGCTAAAGTGTAAAACACAGAATTTTTACACCAAAACCCCATTTTTAAACACTGGACTTCGCCCAAGAGAGGCATGTTTTGTATTGGAAAGATTTTAGCAAGGAAAACACATTGTGAGACATCTCCAACATATCTTTCTTCTTTTCTTTGAGTTTTCTTGCAAGTTTTATGATGAATATTGTTTTAGTTAGCTTACCCATAGTGATGAGTAGCTAAATCCATTGTCTAAGGTTTTGATGGAACCTATTGGGGGATGAACTTCTTGTTAATAGAAATTGCTAGTTTCAATATCTATTTGTTCAACTATGTGTTTGTTGTAGTTAATTGACAGGATCCTCAATTAGCTGTGCCTATTTAGTGTGTATAACTCGGGAGAGAGTGCATATTTAGGTAATTGTTCAACAACACCACTCCCAAAGTATATGAGGGATCAATAACCGAGGGTTTAAAGATGGGATTAGGAATAACAAAGCTTTGGATGTAATCTAAAGTGAATTATGTTAAATAAAGCAAGCTAGTGTATCTCGAGAGAGTACAATTAGTAAATTACTGTGATTACTTGGGAGAGAGTTACGGTAAGAAGAGCATTCATGATTGATAGAGATGTGTTGGTAAATTTGTATGAATCATAAACAGAAGAAATTCCATCAATATGGGAAGTCATTACCTGATGTTTTAAACGTCAATACCACACAATATGGAGAGTGATTTGTGTGGTACCTAATTTTTTTACTAGAAGAACCTGGTTCTTCTAGGTGTTCTAACTTCTACTGTTTGCTGAATTAAAATGCAGAAAATAAAGAACACATAGATTTTTACATGGAAAATACCTGGCTGAAAAGGTGAAAAAATTACTACCTACTACTCAGTAGGATTTTCCCAAACTTCCACTAAATTTAAATGATCCTAAAATAGCATTCACAAATCTCTTTGTAAACCTAAGGATTAACTCTAATCCCAGTGTAGCATACAGCCTCAACTATTGCGAAACCTTCAAGTTAACTCTAACTTGAATACTCAAAGTACCTAATACAATTGCTTCTAAAAAAGTTGAAAGGTACAATATGAAAAACACATACTACAATTGAACTAGGAATAAAGAAAGACATAATGGAATTAGTTCTTCACACTTAGTTCTTGTAGCTTCAATTTGCACACTTGTATCACATACAAATTACTTGAAAAAATCGCCTATCTCTTTTGCATGTGCAATCACCTGTAAAAAAAAGAACAATCGTTATATTTATAGAGTTAGTAATCAGAGTTTAATAAGAACTCAAATTGTGAATCCTTTATCAATTTGAGTCCAAGAACAACTCTAACTCCCAATCTATATTTTTATCTGGATGTAATTCTCTTTTCATAAGGTGACTTCAACTCCGTATCCTATGTGCAATCATTTCGATCAACTCAGAAGATACTCATCAAGATATTGCTACTTAACTCCAACGACGTATCCTCATCACGTGCACCTCATGTGTATGAGCTATAACAACTGTATCACATAAGATGAACCTGGTCTTTCACTGAGTTCGTTTGTCAGTCTTCAAAACTTCAACTTATCTTGCACCAAAATATTTTACCTTTTTGATGATGATGAACTCTGCACTTTTACTGATTATAGAACCTGTAGAACTCAGCTAAAATATGATTACTCAAAAAAAAATTATCATTAAAGGCCAGATTTAATTAGGTCATAAACATCACTAATCAGAACACAATTTCTTTTAACGCACAATATCTTCCCCCTTTTATCATCATCGAAAAGTTGCATAGATAATATTAATCCCAGAATATTAATTAGTACTCATGGCCATTAAGGTAACTGCAAGTGAAAGCATGCTTTAGTTAATCAAAAATCAACTTGACAAAAATCACTATTAAGAGTAGAATTAGCACAAAATAAGAGAAATGCAAATTGTTATTGATAAGGCGGTGCTTCTACAGTACAGTCCACAAAAAGAAAGAATAAAAAATACCAACCATGAGAAAAAATAAGAAAAATCCCTAATCTGGGTTACTGGGGTAATTGAAATGGTTCAGAACTAGGACAAAGAAAGCTAAGGCTTTGAAGAACTGGAGGGTTGGGATTGGAGTAGGTTGAGCTTTGTTTGTAGCATCCCTTACTCTTTTCCTTTTCTTTTGCAAGTTCTGCCTTCCGCCCATTCCTTTCTTCTTCCAATTCAGTTACTCGAGCCTGAAGCTTAGCAATCTTGGCATCTTTGGTCCCACATTCTTGCATCTTAGCTCTAATATTGCTATTCACTGGAGTTTTCACTAATGAACCAGGTTCAACAGGGACAACACTTAGCAGATAATCACAGGCCTGGAGAGTCTTGATTCCAAAGTGTTCCTTACTGGAGGCATTTTCCCACTTCTTCAAAGGGACATTCAGCCTGTCCAGTACAGTTGTCAGATTGAATCCATAAGGAGTAGCATGAGCCTTTGAACAATTTATGACTATGTCCAGCAATTTTACTATGAAAGCGGGCCAATTGTTTTGTTTACCCCTCGCAAGACACTCCATGAGAACCAGGTCCATGTAATTTGCAGTGTGTCTCCTCTCTTGTCTAGGCAACAAACATTTGTTCACAAACTCAAATAGCATTTTATGCTCTGTTCTCATTTCACTCTTCAAACAAATTGTGCTTCAGACAACCCTTCAGCATCCTTTGTGTCACAGAAGTTTCTGATAATTTGAAGTGTTATGGGCAGATCATCTAGACAAGGCCACCTTTGCCTAGTGTAATCATCATATCCTTCACTTGGGATGTCTAGAATCCTGCCAAGTTTTGGTGCATCAAACTCCACTTTCACACCTTTCACTATACTGGTCACTTGCCTATTTTCCACAGAGTCGTTTGCCATAAATTCAATCAACTCTTTTCTGGCTAGTCTCCCATCCATCTGAAGGACCGTGTCCTTCTAGCCCTACAGCTCCTACTAGCCTAACCATGCCTGGCTCCTCCAGGACTTTCAGCAGCCTTCCTTTTAATATATTCCTCCTGCTAAAAGTAACAAAATGATCTTGTTCTTGTTTAAAATTCTCCTCTTCCTCTTCCTCTTCCTCTTCCTCTTCCTCTTCCTCTTCCTCTTCCTCTTCCTCTTCTCCACTCCATTCTTCATCTTCTTCTTCAGTAATTTTCACAAGTTTTCTCTTTGATGCAGACCTAGTTCTTTTTGCCAAAGAAGGTTCGGCTGGTACAGATTTTCAAGACTTCTTTGCATGAGTCTTTGTTCCTTTTTGTTTGAAAATGGGAACCTTTTGAGTTGTACCTCTCACTTAATGGACCAGGTCCATCTTGTCATCCTCTTCTACAGCAGCCTCAGAACTTTCCAATACCTTTTCATTTCCTTTTTCCATATTCTTTTTCTAACTCTTCTCTAGAGCCTTTTGCAGTTCTGCCTTCACTTTTTCTCACCTTACTTCTTGTGGCTCTAGCCTTAGGTGCACCAGACATAGTTGATAAAACTTGGCTTTTCTTGATTGATTTGGACGCAACTGGGGTCCTTTGTGAGGAAGCCTTGTGTTTCTTGGGATCACAACTGGTTTCAACTTTCTTGAGCATACCAGCTAAGGTGTCCTCCACAGATGAACTAGGTTCATTTATTTATGCACTCAAATTTATCAGTCCCTCAGCAGCTTCACCTGATCCGCTTCGCCCTGACTTCAAGCCACCTTCTTCTCCACCACCACATATAGCAAGAATCTCCATTTTCTTTTTCTTTCTCCTTCTACTACTCTTAGTCCCTTCAACATTTTTCACAGCACCCACAAGCACAAACCTACTATCTACTTTCTTAGCTATATCAGAAAATACATAACATGTGTCTACCTCCCTTGGGTTTTCTTGACTATTTTCATTGCAGATGACCCAAGTTCTTCTCCTTCACTCGTAGGGAAAACTTTCTCAGATTTAGAGCTCGAGTCGCTTTCTATGGTTGTATCTTACTTCCTTTGGCTAGCCTGTAATGTTTTGTTCAAGACTTTCCTCAAATAACCAAATGTAACTATTTATCTTTCTAACGTTTTCTGGTGATGAAATCTGGGTTTCGGGGATTCATTAGTAGTTGTGGAAGATGAGGTATTGGGGGACACTGGTGGGGAAGTTCCAGGATTGTCTTGAGGATTAGTCATGGCGGATGATTTCTAGAAATATTTTGGAAATTTTTGGAGACGAAAGGGGTTTTCAGAAAGATTAGAGAAGTGAAATGACGATTATGAATGATGAGAGAGGGTTTGTAGTGCATTAAAAGAAGAGTCATGATTAAGCCTATAACGGCAGCTTTTTCAGAGATCAAATAGAAGTCTAATCAAATTAAAGTTCCGGTCTCTTTAGAGATAAAAGAGTTACGGTAGTTTTTAGGAAAAAAACTCCTGTTTTAGTTAGACTCCTAGGATAATGAAACTGGTTCAAGAGCGAATAGGATTAGATACCCTGGTAGTCCATGCCGTAAACGATGAGTGTTCGCCCTTGGTCTACGCGGATAAGGGGCCCAGCTAACGCGTGAAACACTCCGCCTGGGGAGTATGGTCGCAAGACCGAAACTCAAAAGAATTGACGGGGGCCTGCACAAGCGGTGGAGCATGTGGTTTAATTCGATACAATGCCAACGAATAGAATTTATGAAAGTATGGTGTAACTGGGACTTCTTCTCATGATTGATAAGTTTATCTTTATAATTGTGCAAAGTATAGAAATATACCTGAACTTTCTTATGAGTATATATTGATGAACCAGGTTCTTCAAGTAAGACTTCCCATTATCATGCCTCAAATGTCAGAATAGAGAAACTTTGTAAGAGATTAAGGATTCATATAAACACATGTCACAAGAGTATACTATTCAAAGTATTAGACTGAGTAAGAATTAGTCTAGATATTTATATTGAATTAAGAACTCCTAATCAAACAATTTGTTTTTCAGTTTTTTTCATTTTTTTTCATTGTGAATTCTGAACTGGACCTTTTAGGTGATCTTTATCATCCCTAATTCCAACATGTACCTTTCAATGATTTCTCTATTTTGTGCTTTACTAAACATGTCAGCTATTTATTTATCAGTAGCACAAACTCTATGGAGATCAACCCTTTCTCATAGCTATCTCTTAAGAAGTGGTGTCTAACATCTATGTGCTTGGTCCTTTTATGATGAACAGAGTTCTTTGTCATACTTATAGCACTAGTGTTATCATAGAATATTGGTATGCATCCCACTTCTATACCAAAGTCTACTAATTGTTGCTTGATCCATAGTAGTTGAGCACTACAAGAAGCTGCAGCCACATACTCAGCTTCAGCAATAGATACAACTACTGAATTTTTTTTCTTGATGTCCCATGACACAATACATGAACCAAGAAAGTGATCCATACGTGAAGTGCTTTTTCTATCCACTAGGAACTTGCATAGTCAGCATCAGCATAACCTACTAGATCAAAATTATTGCCTTTAGGGTACCATAAGCATAATTCAGTAGTCCCCTTCACATATCTCAATATCTTTTTGACAGCAGTCAAGTGAGACTCTTTTGGATTAGCCTAAAAACGTGCACAAATTCCTACACTGAAAACAATGTCAGACCTGCTGCAGTAAGATACAAGAGTGAATCAATCATACCCATATACAACTTTTGATCAACTGATGAACCAGGTTCATTAACATCTAATTTAGTTGCAGTTGCAATAGGTGTATCTATTTCTTTAGTGTCCTCCATTTTAAACTTCTTGATTAGTTCCTTCGTATATTTCTGTTGATGAATCATTGTTCCATTTGAGCTTTGTTTGATCTGAAGCCTAGGAGGAAATTTAGTTCACCCATCATACTCATTTCAAACTCACTCCCATTAATTTTGCGAATTCCTTTCTCAACTTATCTGTAGTGGCCCCAAATATTATGTCATCAACATATATTTTTACAACAAGAAGATCTTTACCTTTTTCCCTTAGGAACAAAGTGTTCTCAATTTTACCTCTTTTGTACCCATGATCTAGTAGGAATTTTCATAGTCGTTAATACCAAGCTCTTGGGGCTTGTTTAAGCCCATATAGTGCTTTGTCCAGCTTGTATACATGCTCAGGACATTCCTTACTTTCAAATCCTAGAGGTTGTTTTACAAACACTTCCTCCTTGAGGTAGCCATTCAAGAAGGCACTTTTGACACCCATCTCATGAAGAGTGAATTCCATATGTGTTGCAAAGGCAATGAGAAGCCTGATTGCCTCTAATCTTACAACTGGAGTAAATGTCTCATCATAGTTTATTCCTTCCTCTTGGATATAGCCTTGAACTATCAATCTTGCCTTGTTCCTAGTGACAGTTCCATATTCATCGAGTTTGTTCCTAAAGACCCATTTTGTACCAATGACTGATCTATCCTTGGGTCAAGGGACTAGGTGCCAAACTTGACTTCTTTTAAACTGATTTAGCTCATCCTGCATTGCATTTATCCAATATGCATCCTACAAGGCCTTAGAAATATTTTTAGGTTCAATGATAGATAGGAAAGCATCAAATGCATACAAATTCTTTAATTGTGATTTGGTTTTGACTCCAGAAGTTAGATCAGCGAGAATGTTCTCAATGGGATGAGAACTTTGATACTTATGAGGTTTTACAACCAACTAGCATATGTTGGATGTTTCAGCAATTTGATGAGGCACGGGTTCATGAGCAAGTTCTTTTAAGGGGTTTATTTCAATTCCCTTTTGATTTTTCCCCCTATCAGATTGCCGTGTAAGAATGAACCT
This sequence comes from Nicotiana noctiflora, assembly GCA_032618575.1. NCBI lineage: Eukaryota > Viridiplantae > Streptophyta > Magnoliopsida > Solanales > Solanaceae > Nicotiana > Nicotiana noctiflora. Next base: position 50,911 of record JASVEL010010599.1, read on the forward strand.
GTTCCATCACCTGTTCTTTCTACATGGACCACTTTGACTTGAGCTGATGATTCAGCCAGATCTTTGACTAGTCCAATGGCTTCATCTTCTTGTTCATGTCTCTCAGAAAGAATGTTAGTTTCATCAAATACTACATGCACACTCTCTTCTACACACAATGTTCATCTATTAAAAATTGTATAAGCTTTACTATGTGAAGAATGTCCTAGGAATACTCCCTCATCACTTCTAGGATAAAACTTTCCTAGAGAGTCTTTTCCATTATTGTGCACATAGCACTTGCAACCAAAGGCCGTAAAATGGGATATGTTTGGTTTTCTTCCTTTAAGTAACTCATAGGGAGTCTTCTCTACTAGCGGTGCTGGTCATGCATCTATTTATGATGTAGCATGCAGTGTTTATAGCTTCTGCCCAGAAACTATGAGGTAATTTGCTAGAAACATTGTTCTTGCCATATCCTCAAGAGTTCTATTTTGTCTCTCAACTACACCATTTAGTTGTGGAGTCCTAGGGGCAGAGAAATTGTGATCTTTGCCATTTTCATCACAAAATTCAGCAAACTTAAAGTTGTCAAACTCAGTTCTATGATCAAACCTAATGGATGTAAGTTGATTTCCTAATTGTTTTTGAGTTTTCCTAACAAATGAAGAGAATGTGTCAAATGCTTCATCTTTGGAGGTTAGAAATAAAACCCAGGTGAATCGGGAATAATCATCAACTAGCAACATTACATATATTTTTCCACCTCTGCTCATGGTTCTCATTAGACCACATAGATCCATATGAACCAGTTCCAACATCTTGGATGTACTTACGATTTTTAAAGGATGACCTTACCAACTTCTCCCTTGCACATGCCTCACAAACTTTGTCTTCCTTGAACTTGATGTTAGGTAAACCTACAACCAAGTCCTTGGAGATAAATTTGTTTAGCTGATTCAAACTAGCATGACCAAGTCTTTTGTGCCATAGGAGGGGATCATTAACCAACACACTTAAGCATGTGAGTTCATTTTCTAAAAGAGTTGAAAAATCTATAATATAAATATTGTAAACTCTTTTTCCCTGAAAATAATTTTGTCAGTGATAAAATTAATCGCAAAGCACTTGGTGGAGGAAAAAGCTACAAGGTTACCTTTGTCACATAGTTGTGACACACTTATTAGGCTATATTTCAAAACATCTATCAGGTAGACGTTCTCTATGGAATGAGAATCAATCTTTCCTACCTTACCAACCCCAATGATCTCACCTTTCTTTCCATTTCCAAAGGAAACATTACCTCATTTTAAGTCCTCAAGTAAAAGGAACTATTCCTTGTCCCCAGTCATGTGTTTTGAGCAACCACTATCCATATACCATATTTGGCTTCTCCCTTTCACTTTAACCTCTTGTTCGTCCTCTGATTCTCATATGGCCATTAGAGCTTGATCCCCCTCAGCTTCATCTTCAGAGTCCTCATTTGATGTTTCTCCCCAAGCAACAACCATTGCCTTAGTTGAATCTTTATTTCTCTTTGGTTGAACCTATTCCTTCTTTCAGCTCTTTCCTTTTTCCACTCAATCTCCCATTGAGGATAATTTTTAATCAGGTGGTCAGTCTTCCCACACTTGTAGCAGCCTTCATTATTTTGTTTCTCAGGAGCTCTAGTTTTGTTAGAGTTTGTACTTCTAAAAGCACCATTTCCTCTAATTAGATACTTTTTGAAATCCCTGGTGATCATGGCTACTTCATCATCTAAATCTACACCTTCAGTAATTCCGAGAGCTAAGCTTCTCTTCTTTTTGGAAATATACATCTTCATTTTTTGTCTCCTCATTTCATAGGCAGTTAAAGTTCCCAATTAGTTCATCCAGCCTAAGGGTTGCAATATTCTTGGATTCCTGAATGGCAGTGATCTTGCTTTCTCAAGTGACTGGCAAAACTCTTGTCAGAATCTTTTTAACCTTGACTTCTTCAAGGATGTTCCTTCCGAGAGATTTACGCTCATTAGTTAAAGTGGTGAATCTGGTGTACATCTCCTGTACAGATTCTCCTTCCTTCATAGTGAAATTATCATAGTACAAAAGAGTTCCTCTTGATCTTTTTACTTGAGGTGTTCCTACATGAGCCACTTGAAGAGTATCCCATATTTCTTTAGCTGTTGTACAGCTTTGGATCCTGTTGTACTCATCTAGTCCTAGACCACACACTATCTACTTCTTAGCTTTAACATTTTTCTCCCATTTTCTCAGATCCTCAGCAGTACAATCAGTCCTTGTTTTTGGCACATCAATTCCTTCTGCATTCTTCTTAGTGGTGGCTAGAGGACCATCAGTGACTATATCTAAAAGTTCATAGTCTTCCCCTATGATATGATTTCTCATTCTGTTCTTCCACTAAAAGTAATACAACCCATTAAAAAGTGGGGGTCTGGCAGTGGATTGCCCTTCCCAGTTCCCAGGTGGTGCACTCATTTTGATCTTCTCCTAAGGTGTTAGCCTCTTCAAGGATAATACAGTCCGATACCAATTAATGTTCTAAACATTAATACCACACAATAGGGGGGTGATTTGTGTGGTACCTAATTTTTGCACTAGAAGAACCTGATTCTTCTAGGTGTTCTAACTTCTACTGTTTGCGGAATTAAAATACAGAAAATAAAGAACACACAGAGTTTTACGTGGAAAACACCTGGATCAAAAGGTGAAAAAACCACAACCCACTACTCCGCAGGATTTTGCCAAACTTCCACTAAATTTCAACGAGCCAAAAACAACATTTACAAAACTCTTTGTAAACCTAAGGATTAGCTCTAATCCCAGTGTAGCGCACATCCTTGACTGTTGTGACACCTTCAAGTAAACTTTAACTTTAATACTCAAAGTGCCTAATACAATTGCTTCTTAGAAAGATGAAAGGTACAATATGAAAAACACCTACTACAATTGAACTAGGAATAAAGAAAGACACAATGGAATTGGTTCCTCATACTTAGTTCTTGTAGCTTCAGATTTGCACACTTGTATCACACATAAATTTCTTGCAAAAATTCCCTAGATCTTTTGCTCTCAATTTGGTTAACTACAGCTTATGTGCAATCACATGTAAAAGAGAACAATCGTTATATTTATACAGTTAGTAATCAAAGTTTAATAAGAACTCAAATTGTGGATCCTTTATCAATTTGAGTCCAAGAACAACTCTAACTCCCAATCCATATTCTTATCCAGATGTAATTCTCTTTTCATAAGGAGACTTCAACTCCTTATCATATATGCAGTCTTTTCGATCAACTCAGAAGATACTCACCAAGATATTGCTACTTAACCCCAAGGACGTATCCTCATCACGTACACCCCATGTGTATGAGCTACAACAATTGTATCACCTAAGATGAACCTGGTCCTTCACTGAGTTCGTTTGTCAGTCTTCAAAACTTCAACTTATCTTGGGCCAACATTACCTTAGCGTTTTCTATTATTATTTACAACCTTAGTACTCCTAGTTTACTATTATTTAGTTATTTTGCAATTTTTGTTATTAAAGACATCATCAACTGTGATTCAAACGTTTGAGGAAAGTTGTTCTTAAGACTTTAGTGGTTCTAAAAATAGTGATTGATAGGTTAACTCTTTGTGGATTCGACTCTGGGCAAAATACTTAGGTTATATTTGCAACGTCCGCCGTGTCCTTTTTATAAGGCATAGTTGGGCGTGATTGAATTTTGGTGTTATTGTCGAGGAGTTAATGGAATTATCAATTACCATTGACATAAATACAAAAATTCTTATTGTATTCAGTTTTCTCTCTACCCAATATTTCATTGAAAATTTGACGGTTGTTGACTTGGTTGCTTAGGTGTATGCCTAGAAAGTCTACGAGGACTGTAGAACTACTTAAAGGACTCTCAAAACTTGAGAAAACATTTCGGGTATCGAATCGTGCCAACAAATGACTTCAACAATCCCAACAAATACACAAACTCAAAATTGACATGGGTGACGTAAACGATCCCAACGAAAATGTCAGGAATAACCATGCTGGCTTAAATGCCAGGGAAGTGACAACTCTTGTGCCTAAGGGTGCAATTTATGACATGGCACAACCACAGCTTGTAAGGCCCCGTAAAATTTTGTGCATAAAACCTAGTAGCTGTAGTGCCATGGTCCGAATAATGTGTTAGGAATGCGTAGAATTCTTCACGGCGAGCTTGTTCGCCGCGGTTCGGACCCTTGGTAGTGATTTAAGTTTCAAAAATGTAAAGAATCGATTTTTCCTGAAAAGTGTCAATTCTGCGGTCAGGAATGCGACCGTAGATCCGCTATGCGGACCGCATTCCTGCCGCAGAGCTTAACAGAAGGTTTACAAAAATTGGTGTTGAGAATGCGGTCGATATGCGATAGCAGAATGGATCTGCGGACCGCAGATCTACCGCATAAATTCTCGAAGGTTTTTGAGTGTCAAATCTGCGGTGCACTCTGCGACCGCAGATCAAGAATGCAGACCGCATTTTGGTCGCATTCCCTAACAGAACTTGTGTAAATTTTGAGGCAATTTTGCGGTCATTATGCGGACCGCATGTCGATTCTGCGATCGCAGATGCGACCACGGAATTGACCCGGCCCAAGAATTTTATAAAATTTGACCCGACCTCTTCTTTAATATAGCACATTTCTCCTTCATTTAATCATATATTCTTACTAAAATTAGAGAGAGAAGAGAGGGGTTTTACAGAGAGAAGTCTTTCATCTTCAGAGATTGTTCCAACTACTTAGTTCAAAGGATTCTAGGGCAAAGATTCAACTTCCCCAAATCATTTCAAGGTAAAAACCCTAGCTATTTTCTCTAATTTCCAGTTTTAAAATGGGTAAAAAAAGGTTTGCATATAATAGCTTTTGAAAATGGAATTTTACACTCATGCATGATTATTGAACTTGATTATTTTGTAAAGAGGAAGTGAATAGGCGTAAGAATCTGCGAAACAAGGTCGGAAAGCTAGGATAGATTGGGTAAGCATAAAGTAGGAAGTTAAAGGAATAAAAACTTGATACCAGGTATGTACGGCTAATTTTGATTCTTGTAAAATTGCCCACATGTGTGAAATTTGTTTGGTTCGTGTTAATTTGACAAATTGTGTGAAATTCTTGATGTTGTTGTTGGATATTCAAATTTGCTATTGAACTATGAGTGATGTAGTATGGGATATGAACCGGAAGACAAATGAGAGTTGAATTTGGTAATAAATTGTGAATAATGGTTATAATGGCATATATGGTACCTTGTGGAAAAGAAACGAGACACTTGAGGTTTGATAATTTGTTGAACATAACCGTATGAACATTCTCGATTTTGGAAACATTGTAACTTGGTTGTGTTATTGGTTTGAGAGTAATTGAGAACATGAACCAATTTGTAAGTTGTTTATTTGAACTTGTTGTAATTGTGTGAAGTGTCTTATCTGCTGTTTGTGATTGTTGTGTTTGAAACTGTACGGTGGGATCAGGTTACGCGCCGCAACATGAAGAAATAAGGTGTGGGTTGGGGTGATATGGGTGGTCGGGGTAATAAGGGTGGACGAGGTAATAAGGATGAAAAGTGATCGAAATCGCTAATGAAATTGATATAAAAATAATTGATATGAAATTGTGAAAGGAGACAGCAGGAGAGTTTGCAACCTGTGGGGCACTGATTGCCCCTATGTTTGACTACTTGTGATTTATGTGGTTGATTGGTTGTTGTTCTACTTGTTGACCTTAAATGTGCTTTGTGTTGAGACTTATCTGAAATGAGTAAAATATGGAAGACATGGTTAGCTGGCTTAATTGATCCTTGGTGTAATTTATTGGCTGTTTTGTCATCATGATTCTTTAACGGCTTGAGTTTACTTGGGAGAAAGTTTGTCCATACATACCAGTACAATTCAAGTGTACTGGCGTCCCTTTTGCCGGGGACGCTACATTCGTGTTATGATTGTAGGTGGATCAGTAGCAGGCACTTCAGCTCATCGACAGTAGTATTCTTCACCTTCCACTGCCCGTTTTGGTGAGCCCCTTTCTTCCTCGGGTCCCTGTGTGGTTCATGTCACTTTTGTTTAGACTTCATTTTGGTTTTGTAAGGTATAGTTGGAGCCTTATTACCAGCAAGTATTATGTTCCCTTTTGTATCCTAGAGGTTCTGTAGACATGTAAATTGTGAGATTCCAGTCTTATGTATATATATTAAGTCGGGCGATGTAAAAAGTGTAAACTTGTTAAAGAATCACTCGCATGGTTATGTTTGTATGTTGTGAAATTAGTTATAATTGGTAAGATATTTTGTTAATGAGAAATAATCAACACAGGGGTAACGCGTGGGAATGAAAGGCACCCAGGTCCACTTGACTGGGGCTACCCGGTCTGGCGCCGGTCATGTCCCTCGATTTGGGGCGTGACATAGATGACAATCTGGCCACTGCCATTATTGTGCCTGCAATACAAGCTAAATCATTCCAGATCACAAATAACATGTTGCACTTGTTGCGGAACAAGGGACTCTTTTCTGGGACATAATAAAAGATCCTCAGCAGCACTTGAAGAACTTCACGTCTATATGTAAAACTCAAAGGCAACCCAACATGACTCCAGAAGAAATCAGGCTATTATTGTTTCCATTCTCGGTGACAGAAGTTGCTCAGGTTTGGCTAAATTCACTCCTTATAAACTCTATCGAAACTTGGGATGAATTAGTAAAGCAATTTCATAACAAGTTCCACCCGCCCAACAAAACTGCTCGACAAATTGATGAGATCGTGAGTTTCAAACAGAAACCTATGGAGACACTACAGAGACATGGGGCAGGTTTAAAGAAATGTTGGTTATGCGTCCCCGCCACAGTGTTCTAGAATAGATGTAAGGACAATGATTTTACATAAGACTGTCAGACAGGATGAAGAATATTCTAGATGCCTCTGCTGGTGGGGCATTCTTGAGCAAAACTTGGAGAGAAGGTCAGAATTTGCTTGACAAAATAACGCAGAATTCGGGATGGACAACTAGGAATGCACCTATCATTCCAGTGGTGCACTTACTGCCTCTTGATCCCTCAAATACCATGTCTGAAAATATGACGACCCTCCTGACACAGATGAGCATACTCACCAAAAAGGTGGAAGAATTAGGACAGAAACAACAAGTACATATTGTAGACACGACCAACGAGGGCTTGTGCATATCTTGCATTAGCCAGTCAGTTAGAAATCCTTGGAATCCAAAACATCAGCAGCAACACCCGAAGACATGAACTATGTGTCCAACTATGGAGGCCAGAGACAGGGCAATCAGAACTGGAGTCAGCAAATCAACAGCAATACAGGCCGGCACAGCCGCAGTTTAACACAGGAAATATGGGAGGTATGTGACCCACAACAATATGGCACCTTATCCTAGGATACAGGGTATAATAATCACAATCAGTAGCAAGGGTATCCCCCACCTCAACAGCAGCATGATAGAAGGAAAGAAGATGGGTTCACTAGACTTGAAGCAATGATGCCGTAGGATATTGGGTCAAATGCAAAAATGAATGAAAGAATAGATGCACATGATGCAGCAATCAAAAATATTAAAGTGCAAATGGGCCAGATTTCAATGTCTCTGAATAATCATCCTCAAGGGATATTACCTGCAGACACCCAGATAAATCCAAAAGATTAGGGCCCAAAGCAGCTGATGGCGGTGAGTCTTCATAATGGCAGGGATCTTGATGTACAACAAGAGAGAGCTCGAGAAAATATATAGGCTAAGACAATCATTCCAGTGCCTATTGAGCTGGATGAGTCTACGATACTGACAGAGGTGATAGTCCAGCCTGCTCAGAAAGAAAAGAACATTCAGCAGGAGATCGAGAAAGTAGTTGAGCCAGTTGAAGGTCCAGTAGTTGAAATAGTCGTTGATAAAGAGAAGTCCTAAGTGATTGGGAAGAAGAGACCTCCTACACCTTTTCCACAAAGGCTGGCCAATCATCAAAAGGAGGAGCAGTATAAAAAGTTCTTTGAAATGCTCAAACAAATCTAGGTAAATATTCCACTAATTAAAGCTTTAAAGGAGATGCCTGGATACGCAAAAATAATGAAGGACTTGATTTCCCAGAAGTTTGACTTCCAAAGACTTGTCCACGGTTACACTTACCCAGACTTGTAGTGCAGTGGTGACTTGACCTATTGCTGAAAAGTTGTCTGATCCAGGTAGCTTTACAATTCCATGAACTATTGGAAATTTTGCCTTTGTGAAGGCGCTCTGTGATTTAGGGGCTAGCATTAATCTTATTCCCCTGGCTATATATAAGAGGTTAGGCATTGGGAGAGCTAGACCCACATCCATGTTGTTGTAGCTGGCTGACATAATTGTGAAGCGCTAGTTTGGTATCATTAATGTTGTACTTATTCAGGTGGGGAAATTTGTGTTCCCTGTAGATTTTGTGATATTGGATTGCAAAGTGGATAAAGAGATTCCTATAATATTAGGAAGACCATTCTTGGCCACGGGGAGAGTTTTGATTGACTATGATACTAGGGAGCTCAAGATGAGACTCAATGATGAGGAAATAACATTCAATGTGCAAAAGTCTATGAGGCAACCAAGCGAGTTTTCCAATTGCTCTCTTATTGATGCCGTGGAAGTAATCGTAGAGTCTGATGATCAGGTGTTGACAATTGAGGACCCCCTTTCTGCATGTTTGATGAACTTAGATGAAGTGAATGGTGAGGATCTATCAGAATAGGTGTTAGAATTAGAAGGTAGAGGCTTCTAGGATAGAAATCGAGAGTTTGAACCCCTGCACTTAGAAAAGAGAGAAACTCATCCGGTTAAGCCATCCATTGAAGAACCACCAAAGCTGGAGTTAAAGCCATTGCCAGACCACCTCAGGTATGAATTTCTTGGACATGGCTCCACATTACATGTTATTATCTCATCTAGTTTGTTAGATGCGCAGGTTCAAAAACTTTTACAGGTACTAAAGGAGTGTAAAAATGCCATTGGGTGGACCATGGAAAACATCAATGGGATCAGCCCCACATACTGCATGCACAAGATTCTGCTGGAAGAAAGGCAGAAACCTTCCAGGGAACACTAGATGAGGTTGAACCCCAACAATAAGGAAGTGGTGAAGAAGGAGGTGATAAAGTGGTTGGATGTGAGAATTTCTTTCTCAATCTCTGACAGCATCTGGGTGAGCCCAGTTCAATGTGTTCCTAAAAAGGGTGGCATAACGGTTGTAAAAAATGACAACAATGAATTGATCTCAACAAGAACTGTCATAGGCTGGAGAATTTGTATGGACTATCAAAAATTGAATCTAGCCACCCAGAAGGACCATTTCCCACTTCCCATCATTGATCAGATGTTGTACAGATTGGTAGTAAGGTCGCACTTCTATTTTTTTGGATGGGTACTCAGGGTACAATCATATCTACATTGCACTGAAGGACATGGAGAAGACTTCCTTCACATGCATGTATGGCATTTATGCCTTTATATGAATGCCCTTTGGCCTATGCAATGCACCTGCCACATTCCAACGGTGCATGATGGCCATATTCACTGACATGGTTGAGGACAAAATGGAGGTGTTCATGGATGATTTCTCAGTGGTTGGGAATTTATTTGATGACGCGTGTGTTGAAACGATGCATCAAGACTAATTTGGTTTTGAACTGTGAAAAGTGTCATTTCATAGTACAAGAAGGCATAGTCTTGGGCCACCCAGTGTCAAGCAAGGGGATAGAGGTGCACAAAAGTTGATGTAATAGCAAAGCTTCCTCCCCCAACTTCAGTCAAAGACATCAGAAGTTTTCTTGGAAATTACGGCTTTTATCGAAGGTTCATAAAAGACTTCTCCAAAATCTCCAACCCTCTCTGTAAGTTGTTAAAAAAAGATCACCCGTTTTTGTTTTCTGATTATTGCAGGACAGATTTGAGGAGTTGAAAAAGAGACTGGTCACAACACCCATCATTGTTGCCCCCAATTGGGAGCAACCATTCGAACTAATGTGTGATGCCAGTGACTACGCAATGGGGGCAGTACTTGGCCAGCGAAAAGACAAACTAATGCACCCAATCTACTATGCCAGTAGAATGCTGAGTGGAGCCAGTTAAACTGTATTGTGACAGAAAAAGAGGATGTTGGCCATAATGTTCTCGTCTGAAAAGTTCAGATCCTACCAGATAGGGTCCAAGGTAATTGTATATACTGACCATGTAGCTCTGAGGTACTTAATAGAAAAGAAAGAATCTAAGCCACCCCTGATTCGTTGGGTGTTGCTACTAAAAGAGTTCGATCTTGAGATTCGTGGCCGTAAGGGCACTACGAATCAAGTCGATGATCATCTATCACGACTTGAGGGAGCTAAAAATGTAGTAGAGGTTGAGGAAATCCTGGAAACCTTTCCAGATGAGTAGCTACTCGCCACCACTCATCAAGAAGCGTCATGGTATGTTGAATTTGCTAATTACCTGGCCAGTGGTATAGTTTCACACGACCTTTCATCGGTCCAAAGGTAAAGATTTTTTTGTGAAAGCCGCTAGTATTACTGGGATGAACCTTATCTATTTAAAATATGCCTTGATAATATGATCTGGAGATGCATCCCCGAGATAGAGCAATTTTCTGTTTTACAAAATTTTCATATAGAGCAATTTTCTGTTTTACAAAATTTTCATGCATTGGCGTATGGTGGACACATTGGAGGGGTTAGGACAATGGCAAAGGTGCTAGAGGTTGGATTCTTCCAGCCAATAGTGTTTAAAGATGCTCACTTATGGGTGAAGGGCAGCAATGAATGTCAGTGCATCAGGAACATTTCCTTGTGCCACGAGATGCCCATGAACCCAATTTAAGAGGTGGAAGTGTTTGACGTCTAGGGGATTGACTTCATGGGTCATTTCGTCAGCTCCTATGGTAATAAGTATATTCTTGTTGTTGTAGGCTATGTGTCCAAATGGGTGGAAGCTACCCCGTTACCCACCAATGATGCAAAAGTGGTGGTAGGATTTCTAAAGAAGAACATATTCACCCGCTTTGGGACACCACGAGCAATTATCAATGATGGAGGCACTCATTTCTGCAACAAAACCTTTGAAAAGTTGATTGTTAAGTACGATGTGCGCCACAAGGTGGCTACTCCCTACCACCCGCAGACTAGTGGATGGGTTGAAGTGTCCAATAGAGAAATCAAGAGTGTGTTAACCAATGCTGTGAATGTCACAAGAACTGAATGGGTGATAATAGGTGAATTTGACTATATTTATGCCCTAAATAATCACGCTTTATTATTGTTTTGATATTGTTTATAAGGATAAAATCCTTTAATTAGTGTTCTTAGTGTGTTATAGGTACACATGAGCTAATAAAGACTAAAAGAGCAAGTTTTGGAGTCAAAAGATGGTGAAAAAGGCCAAAGTGTGGTACAAGTCAAGAACTTATGTTGAAAATAGCTGGGAAGGTGTGATTCCGAGCTACATAGATGTTATAGAATAAATTTAAGTGATTTGGAGCTTTGAAGTCTGAGTAAAAGCTCAAGGAATTAAGCCGGAATCGAGTTCGGGGGTCAAATTTGATAGTGTAGAACAAGCGAAGAATCGATGAAAGGCATATTGCGCACTGTCTAGTAAATTGGACATAACATTTCGCTCTGAACTACATTTTGGCTCCATAAAATATGGTTGGAAAGGAATCCCAAAGTGCTACAACTTTTATGTTTTATGTTTTCCCAAATTCACAATGGACCAGGGTGAAAACCCGAGGTTTTACCGCGACCGCGGTGGTACCGCGGAAAAACAGGCCTGCAGAAGATTTTTTAAGATTCAGAGAACTGTTCTGTCAGCGGTTCGCCCGCGATCGCGGACGAACCACGGAAGGCGCCGCAGAATGTTTCCTAGTTTTGTACAGATTCATTTTTTAAGCCTTAAAACCTCTATATAAACCCCTAGTTCGCCCAATAGAGGCATGTTGTGTATTTTTGACTACTTTAGCAAGACAATTAGTAAGAGAGAACTCTCTCAATTCATTCCTTTATTTTATATCAAGTATTGATTTATGAATTCAATTATTATTCTTGTTTATTTGAGCATGAGTAGATAAATCCTTTTCTAAGGTTTTGATGGAACCTATTGAGTGATGAACTTATCGTTTATGTGATTACAAATTGTTAGCTAGATTTCTATTTGTTCAACTTCATTCTTGTTGTAGTTAATTGGTAGGATCCCCAATTAGCTGTGCCTATTTAGTGTGCATAACTTGGAAAAGAGTGCATATTTAGGTATATTGTTGAACAACGTCACACCTAGGTTATTGGAGGAATCTATAACTTTAGGCGTAAAGACGGGGTTAGGAATAATGAAGTCTTGGGTGCAATCTTAAGTGAACTATTCAAATTAAAGCTAGCTAGAGTAGCTCGGAAGAGTGCACTAGTAAATTATTATAATTGCTCAGGAGAGGGTTACGATACAAATAGAGTTCATGATTGATAGAATATATTAACTATTTGTATGAGCATAACGATAAAGGATTCCATCAATAGGGGAAATAAATACCTTAGTCTTTCTCCATATTATTTACCCAATATTCAATTCTTTCTTTTCAATCTTTTAATTCTTGCAAAGTAGTTGTTCAAAAAAAAACTCACAAAAATATATTCAAAATTTGGGAACTTGATTCGGAAGTGTTGATGGGTTGTGAAAGTTGCAATTGGTAGGTTAATTCTCTGTGGGATCGATTCTGGACTTATTAGACCAGATTATATTGACTACGACCGTTGCTTGGACGTGAATCAATTTTTGGCGCCGTTGCCGGGGAATTAACAGAATTATCAATTGCCATTGACAGAACATCAAGATTCTTGTGTAGTCAGGTTCTTTCTACACTTTACATTGAATATTTTGACGGTTGTTGATTTGGGTACTCAAATGCATGCCTAGAAAATCTGCAAGGACTGGAGAACTAATCGAAGGACTCTCAGACCCGGAGTAAATTTTCCGGGCACGTAACAAGGCTATCAAACAAATTCAGCAATCTCAACAGCCAATCAAACTAGACTTCAACATAGGTGATGTAAATGAACCAAACCAGTAAGCAGGGTTAAATATGCAAGAGGCACAGAAGGCACAGGAAGGTGCACTGTATGACTGGGCACAACCCACAGCGGATAATTTGGCAACTGCCATCGTTGTGCCAGCAATTCAAGCTCAGTCTTTCCAAATTACTAACAGGATACTACACTTGTTGCAAAACAAGAGATTATTCTCTGGGTCTCAGGTTGAAGATCCACGGCAGCACCTGAAGAACTTTCTCTCAATATGCAAGACACGGAGGTAACCGAATGTGACTCTGGAAGCCATCAGACTATTGCTCTTTCCGTTCTCAGTTACATGGGCTGCACAGGTATGGCTAAACTCACTCCCCAAAAACTCTATTGCAACTTGGGATGAGTTAGTCAAGCAATTTCACAACAATTTTCATCCACCTAACAAGACAGCTCAACAAATTGATGAGATTGTGAGCTTCAAGCAAAAACCAATGGAGACATTACATGAAACTTGGGGCAGATTCAAGGGTATGCTTGTTATGTGTCCTCACCATGGGATTCCCGAGCAGATGTTGGGTCAAAGGTTCTACATGGGGCTCTCGGATAGTATGAAGAATATTGTAGATGCTTCAGCATGTGGGGCTTTTCTGAGCAAGACTTGGAGAGAGAGCCAAAATTTGCTAGACAAGATGGATCAAAATTCCGGGTGGACGACCAGGAATGCTCCTATCACACCGGTGGTACACTCTGTACCTCTGAATCCATCCAGCACTATGGAGGAGAACATGGCAACCTTATTGACACAAATGAGCATCCTGACAAAGAAGGTGGAAGAATCTGGGGTCAAGCAGCAGGTTCACATTATAGATATTACCAATGGTGGTTTATGCACATCCTGCATTAGCCAACCCATAGGTAATCCATGGGCTGCAGATCAAGAACATCATCATCAGCATGAGGATATGAACTATGTAGCAAATTATGAAGGGCAGAGACAAGGTAATCCGAGTTGGGGTCAGCAGGCTCCATAGCAATACAGGCCTCCACAACTACAGTATAATGCAGCAGGTATGAGGCCACCACACAACATGGCTCCATATCCTAGACCTCATAATTTCGGAATTCAGTAGCAGGGATACCATCCACCTCCACCACAACATGGGGGTAGACATGACGATGGGTTTGCAAGGTTGGAAGATATGATGCAGCAGGAAATTGGGTCAAATGCCAAAAAAATGAGGGATAGATGCACATGATGCAACCATCAAGAATATTGAAGTACAGGTGGGCCAGATTGCTATGTCTCTCAACAATCATCCTCAAAGGACATTGCCTGCAGATACACAAACAAACCCAAAAGACTAAGTCCCAAAGCAGTTGATGGCAGTGACTCTGAGAAGTGGTAAAGATCTTGATGCTGAGAAAGGAAGAGAGAAAATCGACACACAGGCTGAGACACTCCTTCCAGTGCCCATTGAACTAGATAAGTCCACAGGATTGACAGAAGTTACAGTCCAGCCAATTGCTGAAAATAAAGAGGCGCAGCAGGGAACGAAGAAAGTAACTGAACAAGTAGAGCAGCATGTTGAAGAAAAAGTGATAGAGACAGAAAAGTCCCAAGTCATTGGGAAGAAGAGGCCTCTATCACCATTCCCCCAAAGGTTGGCCAAGCACCAGAAAGAAGAGCAATACAAAAAGTTCTTTGATATGCTCAAGCAAATCCAGGTAAACATTCCCTTAATTGAAGCTTTAAAAGAAATGCCTGGGTATGCTAAAATGATGAAAGATTTGATGTCGCGGAAATTTGATTTCCAAGACTTGGCCACCGTAACCCTTACCAAGACTTGTAGTGCAGTGGTCTCCAGACCCATTGCTGAGAACCTAACTGATCCAGGTAGTTTCACCATCCCATGCACTATAGGGAATTATACCTTTGCAAAGGCATTGTGTGATCTGGGGACGAGCATTAATCTCATGCTCTTGGTTATTTATAAGAGGCTAGGCATTGGGAGAGCCAGGCCTACCTCTATGTTATTACAGCTTGCTAACAGGATAGTTAAGCGTCCATTTGGTATTTTAGATGATGTGCTTATCCAGGTAGGGAAGTTCGTGTTTCCCGCCGACTTTGTGATTCATGATTGCAAGGTGGACGAGGAAATTCCTATAATCCTAGGAAGACCATTCCTAGCCACTGGGAGAGCTCTAATTGATTGTGAAACTGGGGAACTCAAGATGAGGTTGAATGATGAGGAGATCATATTCATTTTGCAAAAACCCATAAGGTGCCCTAGTGAGTTCGCGAATTGCTCTCTTATTGATGCGGTTGATGTGATAGTGGAGACCGACGATGCAGAGTTGACCATTGAATATCCACTTCAGGCATGCCTAATGAACTTAGAAGAGGTAAATGGTGAAAGTCTAGCAGAATGGACAATATCTCTCGAAGGCAAGGTGTTTTGGGAGAGAGAGCTTGAATTCGAGCCTCTACATTTAGATAAAAGAGAGACCCCTCCTGCAAAGTCATCCATAGAAGAGCCACCAAAGCTTGAGCTTAAACCACTACCATCTCATCTCAGGTATGAATTTCTAGGTCCTAACTCCACTTTACCTGTTATTACTTCATCCGGTTTGCTAGATGTGCAGGCTCAAAAGCTATTACAGGTACTCAAGGAATGTAAAGCTGCCAATGGTTGGACCATGGCAAACATAAAGGGGATCAGCCTTGCATACTGCATGCACAAGATTCTCTGGGAAGAAGGGCACAAACCTTCCAGGAAACGCAAAAGAAGGCTGAACCCAAATATGAAGGATAGGGTGAAAAAGAAAGTGATAAAGTGGCTAGACACGGGGTAGATCCCAGGTAAGTTTTCTCACCCTTCTATGCTATACATGTATTATTATGCCATGAGGACATGGCATGATTTTAAGTGTGGGGTGGGAGACTTATCTTGTATTGTATATTGTATATAGTAGATATAGCTGTAAATTATATTAGCTGGCTTGGCCCAATGATGGACACTTGGCGACGGGTTTCTTAAGGGCCTAAATCGGAATAAAAACACAAAAAAATCAGAAAATTTGAAAAAATACAAAATATGAGTAGAGGACTCTTCCTTATGACGGACTATTTAGGACAAGTACTCCTGAGGGAAGCAGTCCACGTAGGAATTTTTCTTTCTTTTATTTTCTTTTTCTAAGTAATGTATCATCTACACCTTGATTTTTCTTTTGACCACAGTTCTTTTCCAAGGGTTTTTATTTGAACCGGGTTTGGTCGATTTTTCTTTTCTTAGGATTAGAGGAAAAAGGGTAACATGTAACCCCGAGTATGCACATTAGCAAAGCTTAATTGAACTTGAGAATATATTCTCTAAGCTTGACAGTAGAATCTAAATATGCCTTAAATTTGCACAATAATGCTTGCTTAAACATCGATAGGACTTTGTAGATGAACTGGATTCCAAATGAGTTGCATGATATGTGTGTGTGAGGTTTTATTTATATTGTATGCTTTACATGATGCCTAGAACTTGCCCTGTGTGTTTGTAAAGCGAAATAGAAGTTGTTTGGTGGTAGAAAGGATAGAGGAATTTCTTTGTGTAACCCCATAAACCAATAGACATGAATTCACCCGTACATAATATCTTAGTTAACCCCTTTTGAGCTTAAAGCCTATTCTTTGATAACCCTTGAATGTTCATGAAATTATTATATTGTTCTACTTTACCTCCTAGAAGCACCTGTATTGAATTGAAAATGAAAAAGTCTAAGTGTGGGGTGAAGGGAAATTGAAAAAGGGAAAATCAAGAATGAATGGTAGAAAATAGTAAACTGGCCAAAATAATGTAAATGCGTTGCAAAGCAATGAGAAAATATTTTTTTTTTTGAGAAAAAGAGTTATATCAATGTATATATGAAAATTAGAAAGATCAATTACACCAACAAAAGAAAAGTGGGGACTAAAAGTAAATAAAGGTGAAGGAATGTTTAAGGGAGACATAAGGAAGAAAACGAAAAGGGAAGTTGTGAAAAAAAGAAGAAAAGTGCTTAGGGAGGTTAGCCACTATAACCAAAAGTATCATACTCGTCCCGTATCCAACATTACAACCCTTAAAGACCTCATGATCTATGATTGAATAACTCGATTAGTGGAGTATTACACTAGGGGCAAGCCTATGGTATGTCTGTATACATATGAATGTTCTTTGTTGAGAGTGAGTGAATTTTTCCGATATTTATAAGTTCCATGTTCTAAATTGTATATGTGTGGGAACTTCTCTCAACAAATTGTGTGAGGACATGTAACTCAAGAGGAAAACGGTAAATTTGCAAGTCTGTGATAATAACTAGAGTAAGCAATAATGTGCTGGCATGTGAGTTTACGGTTAGGTAAGGATTGTGCATTTCTTAGGTTAATCATGAAAGATAGTTTTTGTGACATATGTTGGGGGAGACATTAATAAAATTGGCCTAAAGTGTGATTAAGGCTGCTCGAGGACGAGCAAAGATTTAAGTGTGGGGTATTGATAATAGGTGAATTTGACTATATTTATGCCCTAAATAATCACGCTTTATTATTGTTTTGATATTGTTTATGATGATAAAATGCTTTTATTATTGTTCTTAGTGTGTTATAGGTACACATGAGCTAATGAAGACTAAAAGATCAAGTTTTGGAGTCAAAAGATGGTGAAAAAGGCCAAAGTGTGGTACAAGTCAAGAACTTATGTTGAAAATAGCCGGGAAGGTGTGATTCCGAGCTATATAGATGTTATGGAATGAATTTAAGTGATTTGGAGCTTTGAAGTCTGAGTAAAAGCTCAAGGAATTAAGCCGGGATCGAGTTCGGCGGTCAAATTTGATAGTGTAGTACAAGCAAAGAATCGATGAAGGCCTATTGCACACTGTCTAGTATATTGGATATAACTTTTCGCTCAGAACTTCATTTTGGCTCCATAAAATATGGTTGGAAAACTAACGCAAACGGATACAACTTTCATGTTTTGAGTTTCCCCATATTCCCAACGGAACAGGGTGAAAAACTGCGGTTTCACCGCGATCGCGGTGGAACCGCGGTAAAACAAGCCTGCAGAAGATTTTTGAAGATTCAGAATACTGTTCTGTCCGCGGTTCGCCCGCAGCCGCGGACGAAACGCGGAAGGCGCCGCAGAATGTTTCCTAGTTTTGTACAAATGTATTTTTTAAGCCCTAAAACCTCTATTAAACCCCTAGTTCGCCCAATAGAGGCATGTTGTGTATTTTTGACTACTTTTGCAAGACAATTAGTAAGAGAGAACTCTCTCAACTCATTCCTTTATTTTATATCAAGTATTTATTTATGAATTCAATTATTATTCTTGTTTGTTTGATCATGAGTAGCTAAATCCATTTCTAAGGTTTTGATGGAACCTATTGAGTGGTGAACTTATCGTTTATGTGATTACAAATTGTTAGCTAGATTTTTATTTGTTCAACTTCATTCTTGTTGTAGTTAATTGGTAGGATCCCCAATTAGTTGTGCCTATTTAGTGTGCATAACCTGGAAAAGAGTGCATATTTAGGTATATTGTTGAACAACATCACACCTAGGTTATTGGAGGAATCTATAACTTTAGGCGTAAAGACGGGGTTAGGAATAACAAAGTCTTGGGTGCAATCTTAAGTGAATTATTCAAATTAAAGCTAGCTAGGGTAGCTCGGGAGAGTGCACTAGTAAATTATTGTAATTGCTCGGGAGAGGGTTACGATACAATTAGCGTTCATGATTGATATAATATATTAACAATTTGTATGAGCATAACGATAAGGGATTCCATCAATAGGGGAAATCAATACCTTAGTCTTTCTCCATATTATTTACCCAATATTCAATTCTTTCTTTTCAATCTTTTAATTCTTGCAAAGTAGTTGTTCGAAAAAAACTCACAAAAATATAATCAAAATTTGGGAACTTGATTCGGAAGTGTTCTTGGGTTGTGAAAAATGCAATTGCTAGGTTAATTCTCTGTGGGATCGATTCTGGACTTATTAGACCATGTTATATTGACTACGACCGTTGCTTGGACGTGAATCAATAGGCGAGGAAGCTAGATAATGCACTCTAGGCTTACAGAACTGCCTTTAAAACTCCAATTGCTATGTCACCATACAAGTTGGTGTTTGGGAAGGCCAGCCACCTGCCAGTGGAACTTGAACATAAAGCGTGGTGGGCATTGATGCAGCTAAACTTATACATGGAAGCTGCAGGCACGTCAAGAGTCACATAATTACATGAGCTAGAGGGGTTCGGATATCTTGCTTTCGAGAGCACAAAGTTGTACAAAGAGAGAATGAAGAGGCGGCACGACCAGAACATTGTTGAGAGAAATTTCAAACCCGAGGACATGGTATTGTTATACAACTCAAGTCTATGTCTGTTCCCAGGTAAACTTAAGTCGCGATGGTCTTGACCATTTCGAGTAGTTGAAATTTTCCCATCAGGAGCTATTGAAATTTCTACTGAGAATGAATCTCATAAATTTAGAGTTAATGATAAGCAATTGAAACTGTATGTGGGCATGAGCGGGCCAAAGGAAGTGTCTGAGTTACATCTGACTGAACCATAAAGGTCGAGCGAGACTTAGTTGCACTCATCTGAGTCGTGCCGTGATGTTTAATCAGGCGTTGCGTGGGAGGCAACCCACGAAATTGTTATAAGTGTACCACATTGTAAAAAACATACGCAGAATTAGAGAAGGGTCCAGACCGCGGTTCCACCGCGACCGCGGTCAAACCATAGTGAAAACACCTTTATGAATCTCATTGACCACGGTTCCACCGCAATTGCGTTCAACCCGTGGTAGAAATCCCTCTCTGAATCTGGTCTACCACGGTTCAACCGCGGCAAACCCAGACCGACCCAGGTATAAAAGTTTTTTTTATTAATTCCCCCTTTTTTTTCTAATTAATATCAACCCTCCCCCACCCAAATCCTTATTTTTATTCTACAGAAAAATAATGCCCCCCCCCCAATCCCACAACAATCCTCTCTTCTCTTTATCTTTCAAATCATCCCCCAACTCAAAACCTCCATTCTCATCTTCTCCACTTCTCCTTCCCAACAATACCCACCCCTTACCTTCTTCCATCAAGTAAGTTTCTCTTCTCCCTCCTCTATTTCTTCTTCTTAATTTGTGTAATTTAGTTTTATGTTAGATTAAGTAAACCCTAGTTAGGATTAGTGTTCAATTTTTAATTTTTTGCTTTTTGTTATGTTTTCTTTCTTTGTAATTGCTTCTTGTGGACTTATTTGATGCTTATATGGGTGGGTATTCATGGTGCTTTAATTTTGGGGATTGTTTAGATGATTTGGAGGCCTAAAAATAATTTTTTGTGGTGTAGCTTGGTGGAGGCCACTTTTGGCCGAAATTATGGGGTAGGTTGTACAAGTTTGAGGCATTTTGTACCTATCCTAGGTTGTGGGGATGTTGTAATTGGTGTATGGTGGTGTTTTATTTAACGTGAGTCACTTGATAAAGTAAGTGTGGGGTGTTCTATACTGGAATTTGTAAGAAAATTATGGGTCATTGTGGAGGTTGTTATCCTTGAACACCTTACTAGTGGGGAATTGGCACTATTTATGAATGAAGTAAATGGGGAATAGTGTTTGGTGCAATCGGGTCGTGAAGACTGAGTATCCATCCAACTGGCACATGTAGGATATATTTGATGGTTCTTCTGAATTCTTTGCAGGTACTATGGCTCCTAAGAGGCAAAAGAGATCAGCAGGCGCATCCCAATAGCCTACATATGATGAATCCAGGTTTAAATCAGAATTGGCAGAGGACGACTTTCATGCCAAGGCCTCAAAGATCTTCATCCCTGAGATTCAGATTGACAGGGCAACCCTCGGTACAGAGAAGGAAGAGATGTATGAGGAGATCCAGAGGAGGGAAATGGAGTTCCTATTTGATGAACCCATACCATTGAATCGGACGCTTGTAAGGGAGTTCTACGCGAATTGCCCAACACACATGGTGCGGAGAGTAATTGTGAGGGGCACGGTAGTTGATGCCACAGTTACAAGTAGTTGATGCCACAGTTACAAATATTCGCCAGGTGTTGCGGCTGCTTGAGTTTACTACTGACAACGACTATTACCAGGCCGCACTAGGAGTCATTTGGGAGACTATGACTGAGGCACTCCGTATAGGGGGCAACCAACCTGGATACGTGACCATATCACCCTGAACTCCAATTCTTTCACCCATTTGGC
>JASVEL010010600.1:0-70871 GCA_032618575.1 Nicotiana noctiflora
ACCCGATAAAATAAAACTAAAATTAAAAGGGTTCAATTACTCAAACTGAATATCAAAAATTGCTAGTCCTCTAACAATAAATTTCACATGAGTAGAGAAGACACCAAGACTGATGGTTAGCAAACAGAAAACATAAACCAGAAGCAAACAGAGGCAAAAATCAGAAGCAAACAGAGGCAAAATTCTTGAGCAAACAGAACAATTAACAAGAAGTAAACAAAAATTCTTGAGCCAAAACTTACATGATGTGATTGACGAGTCAGGCGTCTGGCGTTACACGACGCGATTGACTGTTTGGAGTTGGGGGTTGCGGCGGAAATACAATGAGAGAGACAAAGACTGAGTGAACTGAAGAGGGAAGGGAATTAGTAAAATAAAACACTAGTATATACTTAAGGGTAAATTAATAAATTACTTCATTCTTATTGGGTTATCGGTTTTTACCCAATAAGAAAAATACAAACCAAGACCGAACCGATAATCCAATAAATTGTTTTTACCCCGTTACCGAACCGTTAATCCAATAACCCAATACTGATAACCCAATAAAGAATTAACGGTACGGGTTATCGATTTTACCCGATATATGCCCACCACTAGCCCAGGCTATGCCAAAATAACACTGTTTAGGTGTAATTAGATCTGGACCGTTGAAAGCTTTGATCAAACATCCAGGAGTGATGGCCATCATTTGAACGAAACGGCGTCGTATTCTAGAATCAATTTGAGCTGTTGAATTATTCAATCCAACGGCCACGATTTAAAAGGCCACTTAAATGGAGCAATGTCGTCTAGGGGGGTAATGAATCTGAGCCGTTGGTTTACTTGATCCAACAGTCTCAGATCCTCAAGAGTTTTTAAATACACAAATGTTACATACACTCTCATTTCACACCCTTCGTCCCTAATTTGAAACCCTAGCCGCCTAGGTTCCTCTCAATCACCCGCCGGAAACCTACCGGCGGGGAATGTTGCCAGCTCAGTTGAAGCCATCCTTAACACCACATAGCCTCCTCCATCTCCTCTTTCATCCCATCCAATTAGTTTTCCCTGAAAACCCTTAGAAACCGTCGAATAATTCAAAATGTGTCGCTGGAACACTACTCCGACGAACACCATCTTTGAATCAAAACTCATCCTTAACACCCCATAGCCTCCTTTGCCTCCTCTTTCATCCCATCTAACTCGTTTCCTTCGAATAAGCCCAGAAACCTTCGAATCTTTCAAAAGGTTTTGACTTGTTTAATTAATACTAGGGTAAATAAAAATAAAAGGGAGGGTTAATGTTGGGAAAGTTAATAGGCACGAGATAATAAATCTAAAGGGGTGAAGGTATATTTGGGAATTCTGCCTGGTTCACGGGTAATAAGATAAAGGGTAAAGGGTATTACGGGCATAACAAAGGGGCAATTGGGTAAAAATTGAAAGCAAGTGAGGGCAGTTTAGACAATTAAGGGTTATGAAATAGGGTAGATGCCACTAGAACCTTCTAGAAGGGGTTCTAGTGTATTTTTAAACAAAATAAGTGTAGTGATCTAATAAATAAATCATAAGAGGAGGGGTAGAAACCAATAATATTTAATTCAAATTTCCCTCCCATTTTGTTCTATAAATAAGCCTCATTAGGTCACCTTGAATAAGTGTAAGAAGTTGTGATAATCTGAAAATCCTTCTAATCTCTGCAATTTCGAATTTGATATTTTCATCATTAGAAAAATTCTCTAAATCCTATAATATTACCGTTCTATTGATTCCGGCTCTATTTCAAGTGGAAATTCTCCTGCATTTGGCATTTTATCTGTTGATTCGTGCTTTATTTAGTCTGGGTTTGGGTGCTAAAGTTGTGTTAACAATTTGCTGTGATGCTGTGGTTATTGATCCTTATTTCTTCCTAGTTTTCTCATTGAGCTTCTACTTCCAGGTACACTTCTAATACTTGAGGATGTAATCACAAGTTTGAAGATATGAAGTGTTCGACTGATTCTATTAATCTACTGATTCCGTTCATTTTTATTGATGTAGAATTAGTTAAATTCATTTGTATTCATTAGGAGTGAATCATATGTATAATTGGACTCAGACTATTGAATTTTTAAAGTAGCTTAGTTTAATCACCATATAGATAATCACATGTGAAGTAGATTAGTAGTAAAACAACTATATTAGATTAGAGATTAAAAAATTGAAAACAATATTAAAATTTGTTTTGGTTAAGATTTTTGGATCTTCAGTAATTACGAACCAGTAAAAATGCAATGAAATTTTGAAATTCAATTGTTATCCTTAATTTTGTATTAGCCAGTTTTAATTTGTAAAAGCATGTGTTTGTTAGATTTAAATTCTGTTAATGAATATAAGATGTTTAGATTAATTCAGCTATAAAAAAATCGTAATAAGTTTGTAATAACGAATATAAAATAATTGCTTAAATATGAACAAAATTTGTACTTCAACTTGAGTATGTTTTCTGTAGTTTAGCTTTCATATTTCTAATTGAACAAAAAACAGTAATTCAATATGAATGGTTCAGTTATACGTCTTTCTGAAATATTGATTCGATTCTATGGCAAGTTGTTCTGTTAGCTATTGGGTTTGATTGTATGGTCCAGCAATTGGACTAATTTAGATTATTGGGCCCGGACATTCTAACGAATGATCTAGAACTCAGGCCCAAGCCTGATTTAATTCATTTAGTAATAATGGGCCAGCATACTACACTTGGCCTTAACCAAGCCCAAAATAGATATGGCCTAAGTTCATATGAGTCCATGGCCCAGATCGTTAATAAACCATTACATGTATTTAATATCTGATTTGAAATTAGTCAATAAACAATAGGAGTTGGGTTTTATCAAGAGCCTGATTCGTAGGGGCACGGTTCATTAAAAATATTAAGTTCAACCATTTAAAATGAACATAGCTTCAGATTATTTTTCTTTTATTTCTAGAGACAAAAACAAGTAGAAAATATAGTTCATCTTAGGATCTGCCTTAATAAAAACGAGATGAGCCTCGCCACATTAAATACACAATTGCGGGGCCCTCAATTAATTGTTATAAAACACTTAGATTTGGAAGGACCATTTAGCAAATTTCTTGATCTTTCCCAAAAATTAATAAGACGTAGATATTCTAGGCACGATTTATAATAACACTACCTTCTTAATACGGATGCTCATTTATGTGATCCAAATCTAAATCTCAACGAAGTCGAAATATATTAAAAGTCACATGTGTACTGGTACGGTATGACCCGAAATACATTTTCACGACGTTGCAATTCTTATAAAAATGATAAAGCAGAATATTAACAAATGCACAAAAAAAAAATGAAAACATATATAGAAACCGGATAAAAACAAATACAACAGTAGAGTGACCATGCTAGAACCACGGAATTCGGGAGTGCCTAACACCTTCTCCCGGATTAGTGGAATTTCTTATCCGGATTTCTAGTTCGCTGACTGTAACAAAGTCAAACATTCCTCGGGTCGGGATTAAACCGGTGACTTGGGACACCATTATTTTTCCAAGCGGCGACTCTGAAATTTAAATAAATAAATCCCGTTTTGATTGTCCTTAAATTGGAAAAACTCCTTCCTTTTTATTATATCCCTTCCCGGTGTGTATATAAATAGCGGTAAAAAAGGAGATGTGATAAGTCTTATTCTTGTGACTGTTATATTCCTTATTCGTATTGTTCATGCTTAAACTAGTTATTCTTTATGTTCAACAAATCTTACCATGTTTTTTCTGGAATTAGATAAGGTTTAGTATTGACTCAAGTTGGGATTTATATTGTGAAGTTAAATATCGAAGAGGTTATTTATTTATAATTCCCTTGCCGAGTATTATTGCTCTGTTATTTGGGTGAGGAAGAGTGTAAAACACGAAGGGTGATGTCGTGCAATGTATTAAGAGTGAGTGATAATGCACAAAGGGTGATGTTGTGCCGTTTCTGTTGTTTCTTATATTAAGAATGAGAGTAAAAGTACAAAAGGTGATGTCGTGCACTCGCTTGCGATGTTATTACTTTCATAGGTGCAAGGCATGTTATTTACTGTATTTCTTTACTATACTATTTCAAGAATTGATATTCCCCTCAGCATGTTTCTCCCCTTTCTCAGTAATATCTGCTAAATTTCTATTTGTTGTTATCTTTTCGTATATGATTTAACTGCATATGTTCATGTTATTATTGTGTCCTAGCCTCGACACTACTTCGTCGATAGGTTCAGCACTTACCAGTACATGTGATCAGTTTTACCGATACTGCACATTGCACCTTCTGTGCAGATTCCGATACCAGAACACATTGATTAGAGTTGGGTTATTGCCTTCAATCCACAAGAGACCCAAGGTAGATCTGCCGGGGTTCGCAGACCCTGGAGTCCCCTTCCAATTATTCTAGTTTCCCCGTTTTCTTGTATTGCGAGAACATATGTATTTTCTTTAAACCAGTATTTGTAGTGACTCTTAGATGTTCATGATTTATGAAATAAGATTTTGGGTAGTCGTGTACTATTTTTGGATTATTATAAATTTTTGCACTTCTTTAATTTGTTTTGGATTAATTAGTTTTATATACTGTTTTGGATAGCGGCTAGCGTATTAGATATTCTGTTGGCTTGCCTGAAATTTTTAAAACTTAGGCGCCATCATGATCCCGACAGTAAAATATTCGGGTCGTGACAATATACATAAAGATGAACATCTTGATGAACTTTCTAGTATAAAGTTGTGCATATATTAGTGCATTTTACCAATTCCTCTAACCCTTCGTCTGGTTGTCGTGCCTTACTTTCAATGACTCATCATGCTGTGATATATAAGCTTACTTTAATGGGGGTTTTTTTTCGGCAAAATATAAAATTAGCCGGAAAAAAAAAAAAAAAAAAAAAAAAAAAAAAAAAAAAAAAAAAAAAAAATATATATATATATATATATATATATATATATATATATATATATATATATATATATATATATATATATATATATATATATATATATATATATTCTTTCCTTAGTTAGTTTGGCCACAAAAATTCAAGACAATGGGCTGAGTCTCACTCAAGAATATTATTCCCTTTAATGGGCTAAATTCACTTCCCAGGAAGAAAATTTCTTAATGGATTCCTTCCATTTCATAAGACAACAAACATTAAACAAGCTTCGTCTGGAAATTACTACTTGTTCCTTACATTAAAAAGAGGAAAAAATGAACTAGCTACTTGGGGAAAATAATATATTTTTCCAACTCTTTAGACTTTTCAGCTAGCTAATTGTTTCTTTCACCCTAATTTCTATTTGTGAAGTTGAGCTCCTGAACTGGGAAAAAAATAAAAATAAAAAGGGTAATAATAAGATCTATTGCAACGTCAATCTTAAGCAAACTGTTGGTCAGCCATGAGATGAGAAAACTTGTTCGAAACATTGTGACCATATTAACTCTAGATTTAGAGTTATTTTATTGACAAATTATTACGAATTAATCCTTGATGTTCTAATATATATCAATGCTGCGTTTTAACAAACACAAAACAAAAAAAAGAAGAGAATCTACATGTATTTCTAATGTCTTTTAGTTTGTATTGGACTACTCATACATTTTTAAAAATATCGCGAAGACAGTACGCTAAAGTAATATCAAATCTTATATATAGTGCATCGTCTAGATCAACAACTGACTCACTATTTAAGAAACATTAAAAAGTAATTACCATTAACTGTATCTTTTAATGTGAGATTTTATGAGTGTTTTTAACGTTTTTACAGATACTAGAGATTCGAAGTTCAAATATCACAAATTTCAATGTTTAGCCACTAAGCTAGAGCTCGATATAGGTTGACAACTATACATTTAATTTTATAACTATGTAGTATAAGATCTTATGCGTGTTTTTTTTTAATGTTATAATATGTACTATTGTATTCTTCAATTCTAGTCCAAGAATATGCAGTTGCAGCTTTTGTTTCAGATTAGTACTAATTAATATCATAAAATATGTGTTATTATTTGCTCCATTATACTAACAGCATGCTTCATCGGAACTTTCATTGTCCATAAAAGAATATTACATAATTATTGGGAACTTGGTTTCGAAAGGAAAAAAATCAAAAATATATCAATCTCTGCTTGTTAAAGGAAAAAAAGAAGAAGACGACAAACTTAATAATGTAGTATTCAAATATAGTAAACTTTAAAAATACATTATATAGGTGTGAATTAAACAAAAGGAAGCCTTTGCCGTTTTTATAAAGTTGTTATCATATGACTAGGAGGTCACATATTTGAACGGTAAAAACAATCTCTTACATAAATGTATAATAAGATACAATAGACTTTTGTGGTCCGTTTTTTTCAAAAACTCCTGCATAATAAGAGCTTAGTGCACCGAGCTGCTCTTAGATATGCATTGAATCTGTATGGTCAGTTCAACTCGGACGCTGTAGCAGTGTGAAAGCTGTATAAACTACATTTTACAGCACATGTAAAATATAGAAATACTGTGTACAGTAGCAAGAGTCACAGTTTATATGTATACAACCTTAATTAGCAAAATAAAAATAAAATAAAAAAAGTTAAATCAATCAAATTAATGAGGAAGAGTGGCTTGATATTTACCACTTCAAGTTTGTTATCATTTTTCATTTGTATATATGTAACATAACTTGTATATATGTATACATAACTTGTTGGAAAATCAATGATAGAGAGATAGGACACTTTTTTTAATCGAAGACATATTGTATATATGTAACATAACTTGTTGGAAAATTTTGATTATGGAGAATATGATTTATCAAAATTTCAGGTGTGTTAAGGATATTGTTCTTAAGAATATTTTATCACACAATGATGAACAAATTTAGACGTATCTTCCAAAATTCAACAAGTTCTTGCAGTTGTTAAACTGAAACAGAACTAGCAGAAAATTCAGAAAACAGACCCAACAAATGGGAGGAAGAAGAAGATTCAGAATTTTATTTTAATAAATCTCTAAAATACCTTGTATATATAAGTGTTGCTCCAACTATTAATTAAGGGCTAGATAACATCTAGTTAATGGCTAGTTTGACTCTGTCAAATATAAAATAATTTATTAAATAATATATGAAAAAAAAATCAAAATAATGGACATCCCCTTTAAAGATAGTACTAATTTTTTAACATAACTATCCGTTAGGAAAACAAATTCTTTAATTAATTGCAAGAATAAAGACTAAAACCATCCATATTGGCTATTCAAGCAAGAGACATTAACTAGTGGATAACCACAAAAGATACGAGCTTTGGTATTGGACGAGTCTCCAATTTCTATGAGTGCTTAATAACTTAATTAAAGTGCTAAAAGTAAGTAATTACAAAAATTACTTTGTAACTAAGATGCTTAGGGGATTACTTTTATGCTAATTAAGATGCATAATTAACTTTCTCAAGGTTAAATCACGCAAATAAATAACATATATGTGAGCTAAAGCTGTACTAGAACAATAATCAATGAGTAAAGAACACTTTAAAATCCATTATGTTGATTCAGATTATTACGCTAAAAGATAATTATTCAAAACTTGAGGCCACAAAAATAAAAAAGGTAAAAGTAAGATGAACAAAAAGAGGTGAAAATAAGAGGGATGAGGACACTTGACCCCAAAAAAATGCAGCATTTTGTACTAGTCGAATAATGCTAAATGGCATGACGTGACATGATATTTTGAATTTTGTCCATCAAATTTGAAAAGAGCTTGAACAAATTTAACAAATATATATGCAGTTTTTCAAATTTTAGTTTCTATTAAAACTAATATTTTTAAAGGAAAAAGAGTAAACATAGTAAATATACTCTATCTACGACCTCTTAAGTGAGAACAACGAAGAATGTAGATTTTTTAAAACCTTCACTCTAGCATATACATATTAAATTGTCCAAGAATATTAATAAACTTCTTTACTTTTTTTTTTTTTACTGTTAAATTCTTGCGTAGTCCTTCTAACAGAAAGATTTAAAGTGGACAGAAATATCCAAAGGGTACTAGGTTGTCTGCCATGATTAATTGTTTTTCGAAAAAGAAAAAATAATGTCTTGGTGGAGTTATGTACTATTCTCAAACTCACAGAAAGTGAATAAAAATAATTGTATTAATTGTGGAATTGATCTCTTTAGCCTATATTAAGTGTATTGTACTGCTTGTGGCTACATTCGGGACGTGTGGAGATCGATATGAGAGGCAAAGCCATTTCGGAGTAGAGTTTTATCCGGATCGAGGTAAGTAACACTTTCAAACTTGATTTTGATGGTTCAAAACCCCGAATTATGTGTTATATGATTGGTATTGAGGTGATGCACATGTCAAGTGACAGGCGTGCAAGTGTGCATCATGTGGGAATTGTGGCTTGGTTAGTTCCATGGCACCGTATAGTGATACTATCTTGTTGATATCCGTATTTTCATCATGTGATAAAGTAATTGAGTTGTCAATCATGCTAGAGATCATGTTTAGGCTTTATGTTGGTACTGTTGGGACCCATAGTAGCCATTTCTTGCTATCACTTTACTAAGTTTATTGATATTTCGTACTTAGTCATATACATTCATTTCATATCATATCTCAATCTCAGTTGCTATTTATTGATTCATCATATTATTGTTTCGGGCTAGTTTTCATGCTATTTTAAGCCCATGAGTGAAACTGGAGAGACTGATGACTGATTGAGGCTGAGGGCTTGATTATGAGTGATAGTTATGGGATCGGGTTACATGTCACAACAGTTATACTGAATGTTATGATTGCACTTGTACTGTAGGAGCCCCTCCGGAGTCTGTACATACCCCCAGTGAGCGCGATTGATATTATTGAAGGATGGATCTTCCATGGGCATGGATCTTGTCCGAAGTAGTTGATACCTGGAGATGGATATTCTCTATAGGGCTGGATTGGCCTTTCTCGGTACTGGGTAACTCATGGTCAGTGATGTATGTATATTTCGGGATAGATCTTCCCTAGGCCGAATGGCCATATACAATACCAAGTAGTTGAGCATTGAGATTGTAAGCGCGCGCGGCTGACAGCATGGTGCATGTGGAAATAGAAGAGTATATTCTTCAGATATGATCTATTTCACTATTTTGAGCTATCTATTTAATTTGAAAGTATGCCTATATTTCTCTACTGTTACTTTCTATTGTTAACTGTGCTAGTTGAGATCACGACTACCTTTCAGTCCAAAGGTTGCACTGGTTACTTACTTAATTGGATGTACACACGTTACTCCCTGCACCTCGTGCGCAGATCCAGGTGCTTCTGGTCACGGTGGTGACTACTGATTGTGGCATCAGAGTTCGGAGACTATCGATGTAGTTGCATGTCGTTTGGGGGCCTTGACTCTCGTGCTTTATCTCCATTTGTACTTCAGTTTTTATTTTCTAGATACTTTAGTGGATGGTATACTGGTTTAAATGCCGAAGCATTAAATTGAGTCACTCCAAAAGTAGAATCAGCAGCTCACCTCACGTTTTAGGACCCAAATGAGGAATCACACGTAGACGGACCTGAGCATTCTCCTACTCTACGGAGCCCTATGGAGTAAGAGTTGGGGCAGCTTGACGCTCTTCTCGACATTCCGGTTTTGGGATATATTGTACCCTACTTTGGGTTGTTTTTGTTTTCCAAAGGGTTTCATGAAATTTTAATTGCTTCCGCCATTATTTAAAGTGTTTATTGTATTGAGACGTTGAGTTGTGGCTCGCCTAGTTCCATAGGTATCATCATGACGGTTGATTTTTGTGTCGTGACATATCAGCATAACTAAGCCATATTAAGAAGGCAGCCCCATACACTAAGTTCTCGCCTATTGTATGCAGTCTTACTCTGTATTTCTGCAAGAGGCAGTTTTCATGACTCAAACCCGTGACCTCATAGTCACATGATATCAACTTTACCAGTTACACCAAGGCTCCCCTTTTTGCAATTTTAAGAAATTCTATGATATAACTGCGATATTTGTACATTTTATGAGAGATTTTAAGAGTATTTTTGACGTTTTTATAAGTATTAGATGATCAAGAACCTGAATCTAAGGCCTCATTTGTTATTTTTAAGATTAGACATCAAAATTTGAATACACATCTAAATATCAAGATGTGTATTAAGATAAACACATCTGAATCTGAATACACATCTGGATATATTAAGATGTGTATTAAGATCTGAATACCAAAAATTAAGACTGTTTGATTTTTAACATCCGAATGCATAAAATTTATCTTTATTTGAAAAATAATCTAATATTCTATCAATAAAATATATAGTTTTAAAATATAATAGGTGTTGGTAGTGATGGCTACCGATTGAATGCCGACTAAAGGCGGTGGTTGGTGGTAGTTTTGGTTGATGATGATGGTTTATGCTACTAGCTAGTAGTGATTGATAGTGGTGGCAATTATGATTGATGATGGTATTAGTGGGTGGTGATAGTTATGAATGGAGGGTGGTGGTTTGTGATTGAGGAAGGTGGTGATAGGTTATAATGATAGGCGGTGCCGATTGTAGTTGTTAATGGTGATGGGGTGGTTGATTGTGGTAGTTGAGGTGGATAAAGGTTGGTGAGTGAGAATGATGATGGTCGAAGTGGTGAAATGGTGGATGGTGATGATCTATAATGGTGGCGGCTATACTTGAGGATGGTGGTGGCACGTTGGTGGTGGTGGTGGTAGTGGCGGAGGTGGTGGCGGCGGCATGATGATAGTTGATAATGGTAAACGGTGGCGGCAATTAATAATAAATATGTGATACTCCCTCCGGTCCAAAATAAGTGATGTTTTGGGTGTTTTCACACATATTAAGAAAGTCACCTTTTAGCATTTATTAGCAATAGAATTGACCATTTTAACCTTACTATCTCACATAAACACTCCTAACACATATTCCAATACTATTTACTTCAAGGACAATATAGGAAAAACATCATTAAGTCATTCTTGAAATCCGAAAACATCACTTATTTTGGACCACAAAAAAAAGGCCAAAACATCACTTATTTTGGACCGGAGGGAGTAGCATCTTAATGAAATTAAGTCTTTGTTACAGATCTTAATCATACAGACCTATTCAGATCCATTAAGTAGTTGTTAAGGAAAAAAACAAACGCACTTAATGATTAAGATCTGAATAATTAAGATTCAAACTATATAAACAAATACACTTAATATCTGAGATCTGAATGATTAAGATTCATACCTACATTAAGTGCAAACAAATGAGGCCTAAGCCACTTTGGTACTTAAGCAAGTGGTCAACTACATTGGCAACTATACTTCACTTTTGAACTATGTGCTACGGGAATTTTGTGCATATTTTTGATGTTATAGAATATATTAATCTTCAATCATTTAAAAGAAATGATATAATTAAGAAACAAGGTGGGTAGTTCTTGGAGGGAAGGATGCCGGGGGTCTATTTGGAAACAGCCTCTCTATCCCAGGGTAGGGGTAAGGTCAGCGTACACACTACCCTCCCCAGACCCCACTAAGTGGGATTATACTGGGTTGTTGTTGTTGTTGTTGTTGATATAATTAAGAAACAAATATTTTCTTTGTGAGTATAAATATTTTAAATTTAATTAGCTTTTGTGATACGAAAAAATGATAATATCCGTATTTATACAACGTGTAAAAAGGAGTAATTAATTTCCTTAGGCTGAAAAAATAATTAGGAGTAATTATATTGCCGACATCAACCGACTTCCTGAATATATAATAGAGATACTCTGTAGAAGCGAAGAGCCCACCGTTTACATCTATACAACCTTAGCAAAATCAAAGCCAAATTAAAGTTAAATCAATCAAAATAATGAGGAAGAATAGCTTGATATATAACTTTTCCTATCACGCAAATAAATAAAATATGTAAGCAAAAGTTGTGCTAGAACAATAATCAACGAGCAAATAATACTTTAAACCCATAGTGTTTCTTTAAAAAAATCAAAATCTTATCTTCCAGCTATTGATGTTAAGTCAAATCACGACTGACAAGTCATACATCAAAATCACTTTGATAATAGTGGAATAATATTTTTTTTAATATAATATTATTGCTGATTCAGAGCACAACTGACATATTATCGTGATCGTATCGATCACCAAATAAGTTTACGGGAGAATATATATTTTTTATGATGCTCCACTTTGAAATTAGTTGTAGGGTTCAGTTGAAAACTTGAGGCCACAAAAATTTAAAAAGGTAAAAAGTACAAAGAAAAATAGAGGTAAAAATTAGAGGGATGAGAACGCTTGACTAATTAAAAAACATTTACTAGCATTTTGCACTAGTCGAATAATACTAAGATGGCATCATTGACATGAAATTTTGTATTTTGTCCATCAGATTGTAAAAGAGCGTGAACAAATTTGACATTATACATACGATTTTTCAAACTTTAGCTTCAATTAAAACTAACTTTTAAAGAAAAAAGAGTAAACGCAGACATATTAAATTGTCCAAAAATATTAATTACTCCATCCGGTCCAAAATAAGTGATTTTTTGGATGTTTTCACACATATTAAGAAAATCACTTTTTAGCATTAATTAGCAATAGAATTGACCATTTTAACCTTACTATCTCACATAAACATTCCTAACACATATTCCAATATAAATTTACTCCAAGGACATTGTAGGAAAAATAACATTAAGTCATTCTTTGAAATCCGAAAAAATCACTTATTTTGGACCAAAAACCAAAAGCCAAAAAATCACTTATTTTGAACCGGACAAAATAGTGAACTTCTTTTACGTATATGCTTTTTAATTTTTTGCGTAGATCTTCTACAAGAAAGATTTAAAGAGGACAGAAATATCCAAGTGGGTACTAGGTTGTCTGCCATGATTAGGGCAACCTAGGCATCGAATTTACCCATATATCACATTAATTAAATATCTCTATAACAATCTTATTTATTTTGAATATTTTTTGGATGTTATAGCAAACTATTCTTATAGAGAACATATATTATAATAAAACATAAAAATTGGTTCTGAAAAAGTTTAACTTTTATAGTGACGTGTTGTTATATAAGGTTGCTGTTATAGAGAGATCTTTCTATATATACTATACTCAACTTTACGGGGAAAACAATTCTCTCCATTTTTAGCCTTTTGATGAAGGAGTGATATAGTTCGAACTTAATGAGAAGTCTTGAGTTCGAAAAATATATATAAAAAATTCTTATTAGAATTTTTTTTAATGGGTCTTATATGACACAAATTTGAATTAATTAAGATTTTAATACGATATCGTATAACGATTTAAACAGTTTACAGAAATTAAGTTTTAGTGAATTTTTGCCTTTTCAACAAAACTAAAAGGAGAAAAGAAAGCATTAATTTGATCAAGAGAACTAAACATTAATTTTAGTCTGCATATAATTTTCATTAATGTCAAATTAGTGCGTGGATAGATATTCACTCACATACTTGATGTTTTCTGAAAAACTTAAATTACATAATTTTAATTGATTAATATGTTATGATTAGTTAGTATATATTATATTTAACTCCTTTAATTATTTAACCGTAATGAATTAATATTAGCTCAATTTCTAGTACTGCTAATTATTAAAATGTTGACCAACGTCCATTATTTCCCAATAACGTCGTTATATGATGGTGTACTGACTTCATTTTGTTCAATTCTTGTCAACGTACAATTCAAACGTCCACATCAGAAATCACTTGCTCAAAGCAAACAAAAGAGACTTAAAGTAAAGAGGTATCAATATCATATCATAGAATTGTATAGATGATCAAGTAGAAGCGTATTCAGAATTTTAAGAGTATAAGTATATTATGAGTGTTAAAGACCCAAATTTCAGAGAGGTTTCCTCAGCGACGTATTTTTGGTTTAAGAATTTAAAAAACCAAAATAAAGACTAAAAATAGAGAAGAAAAAAAGTGTAACAAATAAAAAGGGGAAAAAAGAAACAAAAAGTTTATTTAATTAAAATAAAGTTATAGAATCTGTTTTATTAATTAAAATACGTTATAAAAGAATTTTAGAGTATTGGGATCAAACGACCATTCAATTCATTAAGGGGCATAGCGGCGCCCTCGCCCGACGCCATTTCCGGACCTAGCAGCAAACGGGCGGGCCGTGCTTGAATTTATACCGGACCAGACTCCTGAACAAAAAGTAGAAGGCGCACCTTCTTGACAATATCCTAAGTGTTTGCTTGAGCTTTGATAACACCCATGTTAATTTAAGCATTTGAGCTAAAATATACTAGTGCTATACATGATTTAAAGGGAGGAGGATAGGTTCACGTGAACTCGTTCCCTCCCATGTGTATCCGCTCTTGCCAACAAAGGTTTTAGCGAAGTGGTAAGTATTATTTTATTCTTAACCTGAGGTTTTGGGTTCGAGTCCCGGATAACTATTCTTTTCTTATGTATTTGTGGAAGCACTTTACATTCCAATGTAGGATTTTCTGGCACGAATTCAGATTTAGGACCTGTTTGGTCATGCTTTTGGGAGGCCAAAGAACTTATTTTTTGGTCAACAAATTATATTTTGAAAAATTTAAGGTGTTTGACCAAATGAAAAAGTAGTTTTGAGCAACAACATAAGCAATTTTTCTGCTTATTGGGAGAAGCTACAAATTCTAGCTTCTTCCAAGAAGCAGAAGCACATATAAAAAATTAATTTATTCAAGACAAAAATAACCTTACAATAAATTTATATTTTTTCAAATTATCTCTAATTAATTTAACATTTTTATTTTCTTCTCCTTTTCCATTTCATTTTTCTTTTTATTTCTACCATATATTTCTTCTCTTTTTTATTTCAATCATATTCTTATTCTTTTTCTCCTATTCATAAGAGTATATTTTAAATTAATATTGAATGCTGTGTTTTGGTATATTTAAATTATAATGTAAATATAGCAAATCTCAATAACGTTAATATTTTACTAACTTAGCAAAAACATAGCAAATATCAGTAACGTTAATCCACGTATAAACATACTGATCGCGAGCAAAGATAAAATTTGAAAATAATTTCACGTTGTTTTGTTATACGCATTTTGAAATCATATACTATTTGCTTAAATTTATACTGATATATAAAAGGCTAGAGATGTATACAAAAGAATTAGTATTTGTAAGTTGTATGAAACACAAAATTAAATTTTCTCTTAATACCTATGATGTGAAAATAGTTAGTACTAATTAAGATACGTTCTCAGGCAAACAAGTCAAGATAAGTTAAAACCACTATATGGATTTTAATGAGATTTCGGATCGATATATATTCAATTATTACCTTCATTTTATTATTGCTAATAAATACAATAATATTTAAAGATCATTCTAGCAGAAAATCAGGACCTTATTTTTTTCGATCCTTCGCAAAAAAGATTTATTCTCTTTCATAAAAAAATAGGAAATAGAATCAATAAAGTGTTCTTTTCAAATTTATCCCCAGCATTATTCAAATCTCTTATGATACATCACATTCGACTCGATTATTGAAAGAGTGAATAGATATGTCATTTCTTGATATCTCTCTTCTGATTCAAAATCATAATGCAACATGTAGCCTTTCCTATTTCGGTCATGGAATAGATGGACATAGGCAGATCTAGAATTTTTGAAACATGAGTATACCACCTAAAGAAAGGAGAGAAAAAAGTATTAAGTGGGAATTATTGATCTATGTTTGTTATTTCTTTGAGTAAATAATTAAGTAATGAACCAAGAAAATCATTAGCATGGGTACCATACATAACATCGGAGGAATTCTAGAAAATACATACATAAAATACCTAATTTGACGGAAGGACCATGAATTCATGCACTCCGTAATTTACACTAAAAATTCACTCGTGTAGATGGAATAAATCGAAAATAAATTTATGTTTAAGAATGAAGTTTTATTGGAACTGTCTGTATCCCATTCATACAAAACCATACATATCACACACACCCCCACCACAATCTGATGAAATGGGATGACTTACACAAGAACAATCAACATAGTTTGATTAGAGTAATAAAGCTAATAAACTAACACACACAAAAAAAAAGTCTATGGTTAATTCGTCTGCTTCTTGTAATGACATCAAACCAAGATTGTTGCCTTGTCTATACATTTTTTTTGGCCTTGTGTGTACATAGTCCAATTCTTTATCATAACTAGATTGAAGCAGAAAAATCGTCTCTAAATTTTCTACTTTTAAGTCTAATCATTGATGCTATAACACTTTTTTCTTTCTGCGGTGAATTGAAAGGTTGGGTCATCACTTATTTTAAAAGTAAATTTTATGTTTCAAGATCTTAAAAATCTCTTTTTGTCTCATCTATATTTGTGTGTAGTCCGGACGCGTAGCCGGAATGCCAATATGTAAAAATTTGTGAAAAATAATAAATTTTTGACCATAAAATGAATTAATTTGATGTCGATTAATATTTTTTGGTAAACGGACCCGGACCCGTAATTTGATGGTCCCCGAGGGTCCGTAGGAAAATATGGGACTTGGGCATATGCTCGGAATCGAATTCCGAGGCCCCAAGCCCGAGATTTGGAAATTTAAAGAAATTTTTTTCTGAAATTAATTATGAGATTTGGAAATGAATTGTGATTAAAACTTGACGATATTGGGCCCGTATTTCGGTTCCAGCGCCCGGTACAGGTCTTATATGTAGTTTAAGATAAGTCTGTGAAATTTGGCATGAAACAGACTTGAAACAACGTAAATCAAATCGTATTTGAGAAAGTTGGAAATTTGAATTTTTTAAAGAAAATTTCATTATTTTGATGCTAAATTCATTGTTGATGTTATCTTAGAGATTTAAATGCACGAGCGAGTCCATACGATGCTTCTAGGTTGGTGTATATGTTTGGTTTGGAGCTTCGAGGGCTCGAGTGAGTTTTGAATAGGCCATGGGGTGTATTTTTGGACTTGAGGAATTGCAGATTTTTAATTGTTGCATTGCAGGCCTGCAGGATTCGCATTTGCAAAGCTTGGCTCGCAAATGCCATATCGCAAATGCGAGGGGCATGTCGCAAATACGAAAGAAGCCCAGGCTAGCCTATCCTCGCAATTGCGAGGATTCTATCGCAAATGTGATGCCTTCTCTTTTAGTCCGTCATCACAATTGCGATGCTTTCTTTGCATTTCCCAGCTCGCAAATTCCAGAATATATTCGCAATTCTCAACATAGCAGAGGTCGCAATTTACAATTACGAATCGGGTTCGCAATTTTCATATCTGCAACATGCAATTTTATACTTCGCCGAAAGTCAACCGTTTTTCACCTCTCTTCAAAACATAAACTCCCTTGGGCAATTTTTCAAGAACAAATCTTCTTCCAAATCAATTATAAGTCGATCTTAACTCGTTTTCTTCAATCATTAATATCTTTAACATGATTGAAACTCAAAATCAATGATTTTCACGGGGGAATTGGGTATTTTGGATAGAACCTTGGTTGTTTAAAAATTGGGAATTTGGACCTGGATTAGAGGCCCAATTTCAAAAAAAAATTATATATTTGGGTTCATGGGGAAATATGTAATCGAGTTTTGGTTCGAACCTCCGGTTTTGACCATATGGTTCCGGAGGCAATTTTTGACCTTTTTGGTAAAACTTTAGAAAATTTATTTTTATGCATTGGAGTTGATTCATTTAGCGTTTATTGATGTAATTAAGTAACTTGTGGATAAATACAAGTGAATTGGTGGTGGAATCAAGGGGTAAAGCGATAGTTGAGACGTGAATTGTGTTCGTGGCATCGAGTTAAGTGTTTGGTCTAACATTAGCTTGAGGGATTAGGTTTTAAGTCTTATTTGTTACGTGTTAATTGTAGAGTATGACGTATAGGCATGTTGATGAGTATCTATACGTCGGTGTCAAGCATGCATGTGGGTCTTGTATTGTAATAATTATGCCTCCGTTGTGGATTATTGCGCTTCATATGAGAATGTTATTATTGTTGATTTGCCGGGATGTTATGATCATTATTGTTCCCTTGCCAGGACGTTATTATCATTATAGTTCCCTTACGGGGATGTTACTATCATTATTGTTCCTTTGTCGGGTTGTTTGTGTTAATATTATTGGTTCCTTGCCGGTATTCTTTGATTGGTGTTGATAAAATAAATGGGAACGTGTTGTACACCTGCAACGATAATATGTAAAATGGGAGCGGTATGCACGCCCGCAACGTTCATATGTGAAATGGGAGCGGGTTGTACGTCTACAATGGTAATATGTGAAATTGGAGGGAATTGCATGCCTGCAAGGGTAATATATGAAATGGGACCGGATTGCACATATGCAACGATAATATTTGAAATAGGAGCGGGTTGCAAGCCTGAAACAGTAGTATAGGAAATAGGAGCGGATTGCACGGATGCAACATTCTCACTTGTGTGCCTGTTCTTCTATTTCCTTATTCTGTTGGTAACTGATTTAGGGTATTTCTTATTTTTCTCTATAGTCATTCTGTTGTTATCTATAACTCCACCGTAGCATGTTTCTGTATATGATTAAACTGCACAGATTATTTGGCGGTCTGTTCCTAGCTTCGTCACTACTTCACCGAGGTCAGGCTAGGAACTTACCAGTACATGGGGTCGGTTCTACTGATACTACACGCTGCACTCTTTTGTGCAGATCCCAATGCTATTGGCTTTGGACCGTAGATTGGGTGACTACCTTTAGTCAATGTGGAGATCCAAAGTAGACCTGCAGGTGTCCGCATGCCCTAGCGTCTCCCTCTATTCCTTATTTCCCGTTTTATTTCCTTAATTCAGAAATAATGTATCGTTTATTTCTAGACTTTGTATGTAGTATTCCAAGATTGTCTGTGGTACTGTGACACCAGTTCTGGGAGATTGAGGTTCAAATTATGGTACTAGACTTATATTCAGATAAATTACTGCATTTCTTTCGCTTATTATAATTTTTGCTATTTACACGTTATTTCTCTATAGTTTTTAGAAAGTATAAATTGAAGAAAGAAGTAATTTGCTCAAATAATTGGCTTGCCTAGCTCACATTAGTAGGCGTCATCACGACTCCCGAGGATGGAAAATTTGGATCGTGACAAGTTGGTATCAGAGTTCTAGGTTACATGGGTCTCACAATTCACAAACAAGCTTAGTAGAGTTTGAGGGATCGGTACGGAGACGTCAGTATTTTCCCCATAGAGGCTACAGAGTTAGGAAATAATCACACCTATTCTTTCATGTCGTGTGGTTTGGTTTCTCAATGTTGATTGAATTTCTATTCTGTTCTCTAGTAGATGCCGAGAACATGTGCTTGTTCATCCGCTAACCAACATCCCAAGCCCCCAGCAGCAGCTCCCACGAGGAAGCTCAGCCCAGAGCAGCAGCACTAACACCGGAGCCTCAGGTTGACTTTGATGATCAAGTTCTGACCCTAGAAGTTTTGGTGGGCCCATCATAGGTCCAAGATGGGTTTATTGCTACCTAGCACTCCAGGATGCTCTGGTCCATCTAGTGGGCCTTATGGAGAGTGTCACCTAGGTAGGCTTGGTTCTTCTAGAACCACCCTTCTCTTAGACTGGAAGAGGAGCCCAGACTCATGCTACTCGCATTCCGGAGCAGGAACTTCAGTAGTTCAACTAGTTGGAGCAGTTCAGCCGGGTGTGGTAGCCCAGGCCGGTGATGGAGCAGCTATGCCCGCCGATGCTTTGTGGAGATTGGACAGGTTAACCAAACTCTTCACTACTACATTCAACAGTGCATCTTCTGAGAATCCCCAGAATTATCTAGACAACTGTCATGAGCTTCTATGGAACATGGG
Source organism: Nicotiana noctiflora (assembly GCA_032618575.1). NCBI lineage: Eukaryota > Viridiplantae > Streptophyta > Magnoliopsida > Solanales > Solanaceae > Nicotiana > Nicotiana noctiflora. The sequence continues at coordinate 19,834 of JASVEL010010600.1, forward strand.
GATAGTGGAGACTAATGGGGTCAATTTTACTACTTTTTGCTTGTCTGGATCCGCCAAGACTTAGTGGGGAGATTATTACTTGGCTAGACCATGTGGATCACCAGCTTTAACTTGGGAGTAGTTTACTCAGCTATTTTTGGATAAGTTTCTCCCTATTACTCTGAGAGAGGCCTATCAGAGGCACTTTGAGCGCCTCCAGCAGGGCTCTATGGGTGTTACCTAGTATGAGACCAGATTCATCGACTTGGGTCATCATGATCTTGTCATACTTCCCACCGAGAGAGAGAGAGAGGGTGAGGAGGTTCATTACGGTACTTATCTAGCCTATTTGACTTTAAATGACTAGGTAGAGAGGAAGTGAGATTCATTTTTTTGAGGCGGCCAAATTCCAGCTTGGTTATTGATAGGGTGAATAGATTCCATTTCTTGAAATCTCTCTTCTGATTCAAAATTCTAGGAGTAGAGATGGTTCTATTGTAGGGAGGTGGTCATAGTTCGAACAAAGGCCTTGTCATTCAGGCAGATTCAGTGATGCATTGCCTGGAGGGAGGGACTCGTATGCTAGGGGCCATCCTCCTAGGCCTTTTCAGTTAGCACTTCCGATTTCTTATGGCGCTTCAGGTGGCCGTGGTTTTCATATGAAGTATTCTGATCAGCAGTCCCACATTGCACCACCAGCTCATATCAATGCACCGTCGCTCTAGAGTTTCCAAGATCGTCAGCTCCAGCAGCTGAAGGCTTGTTTTACTTGTGGCGACACAAGGCACATTGCTAAATATTGCCCTCGAGCACCGAGTAGCTCTCAACATCAGGGTTCCCGTGCTATGGTTCAGGCACCGAGTATTCCACAGCCCGCCCAGCCAGCTAGGGGTGGGGGTAAAGGTGCTAGAGATTGAGGTAGAGGTATTAGAGGTGGAGCTCAGGCCACTAGAGGTGGAGGCTAGCCAGTAGCAGGCCATCTCAGAAATGTAGTTCAAGGTGGTGGAGCTCATCCCTGATGTTATGCTCTTCTAGCCAGGCTCGAGGCTGAGGCTTCTGATACAGTTATTACAGATATTATTCTTGTTTGTAGTAGAGATGCTTCAATTTTATTTGATATAGGATCTACATACTCCTATGTGTCATCTTATTTTGCACTGTATCTGGTCATGCCTAGTGATTCTTTGATTGCTTATGTTTATGTGTCTATACCGGGGGTGATTCTATTGTGGTAGATCGAGTCCATCATTCTTGTATAGTTGTGATTGGGGGTCTTAAGACTCACGTAGATTTACTTTTTCTAGACATGGTTGATTTCGATGTCATATTGAGGATGGACTGGCTATCACTTTATCACGCTATCTTGGACTATCATGCCAAGACTGTGACCTTAGCTTTGTCGGGTTTACCTCGTTTAGAGTGGAGAAAGACTCCTAGTCATTCCACCCGCAGTGTTATCTCTTATGTCAAGGCTCGACGTATGGTCGAGAAGGGGTGTTTGGTCTATTTGGCTTATGTTCACGATTCTAGTGCTAAGGTCTCTTCTATTGATTCTGTGCCCGTTGTTTATGAGTTTCCTGAGTATTCCCTTCAGCCCTGCCAGGTATGCTACCCGACAGGGATATTGACTGTTGCATTGATTTGGCTCCAGGCACTCAACCCATTTCTATCCCCTTGTACCTCGTCTGAGTTAAGAGAGTTGAAGGAGCAGTTGTAGGACTTGGTTGAAAAGGGTTTTATTAGACCCGATGTTTTGCCTTGGGATGTGACGTTATTGTTTATTATGAAGAAGGATGGATCGATGCGAATGTGTATAGATTACTGGCAATTGAACAATGTTACAATCAAGAATAAGTATTAACTGTTAAGGATTGATGATTTGTTTGACCAGCTTCAGAGTGCCAAGGTATTTTCAAAGATTGAATTGAGATCTGGCTACCATCAGTTGAGGATTAGGGCGTCCGATGTCCCTAAGATATCATTTTGCACTCGGTACTGGCATTATGAGTTCTTGGTGATGTCATTCGAGTTGACAAATGCCCCAACAACTTTTATGGATTTGAGGAACCGAGTCTTCAAGCCTTACTTGGATTTCTTCATGATAGTTGTTGTTGACGATATTTTGATCTATTCATGCAGTCGGGAGGAGCACGAGCAACATCTTAGAGTGTTTTTTCAGACTTTGCAGGTGAGTCAGTTGTGTGCCACATTTTCGAAGTGTGATTTCTGGTTGAGTTCAGTTGCATTCTTGGGTTATGTTGTATCAACACAGGGTATTCAAGTCGATCCGAAGAAGATTGAGGAAGTCAAGGATGGCCTAGGCCAACATTAGCTATAGAGATCCAGAGCTTCTTGGTATTGGTAGGCTACTACCACTGGTTCGTAGAGGGTTTTTCATCTATCGCAACCCTGATGGCCAGGTTGACCAAAAGGATGCCCAGTTGGGGTGGTCAGACAAGTGTGAGGCAAGCTTTCAGAAGCTCAAGACAGCTTTGAGTATGGCACCAGTGTTGGTTTTGCTCACAGGTTCAGGGCCATATACAATCTACTGTGATGCATCTCGTATTGGACTTGGTGCGGTGTTGATACATGATGGAATTCTCATTGCTTATGCTTCACGGGTTGAAGATTCATGAGAAGAACTATCTGGTTCATGATTTGGAGTTGGCATCCATTTTTCACGCATTGAAGATTTTGAGGCATTACTTGTATGGCGTGGCATGTGAGGTGTTCATGGATCACAAGAGTCTGTAGTATTTGTTCAACCAAAAGGAGTTAAATTTGAGGTAGAAGAGGTGGTTGGAGCTGTTAAATGACTATAATATCACCATTTTATATCATCCGAGAAAGGCCAATGTGGTGGCTGATGCTCTGAGTAGGAAGTCAGCCAGTATGGCAGACTTGCTTATATCCCTGTAGATAGGAGACCGCTCTCTTTGGATATTCATGCTTTGACCAATCAGTTCGTGAGGTTGGATGTTTCTGAGCCCAACTAAGTGTTAGCTTGCATAGTCTCTCGTTCTTCATTATTAGAGCGTATCCAAGATCGACAGTATGATGATCCTCATTTGTGTGTCCTTAGAGACATGGTGCAGTGCGGAGGTGCCAAGCAGGTTGCCTTAGGTGATGATGGAGATTTGAGACTGCAAGGTCGAATTTATATGCCTAATGTGGATGGAGGTTAGTCACCTTCTTTTTAAGCTACTAATTTAACATGTGGCGTACAAATTGCATGTGGTGCCCTATTTGGTCACCCACATTTAACCTATACCCATTTTTTTTAAATTTTTTTTAACTTGTACCACTTTTTAAATAACTTCAGCTCATTTTCTCATCCTCCTTCGTTTTGTTGTTGTTGTTGTTGTTGCTGTTGTTGTTGTTGTTGTTGTTGTTGTTGTTGTTGCTGTTGTTGTTGTTGTTGTTGTTGTTGTTGTTGTTGTTGTTGTTGTTCTTCTTCTTCTTCTTCTTCTTCTTCTTCTTCTTCTTCTTCTTCTTCTTCTTCTTCTTCTTCTTCTTCTTCTTCTTCTTCTTCTTCTTCTTCTTCTTCTTCTTCTTCGCCGTTGGTGCTGTTATGGAACTTCAGCTCATGGGATGATTGCCATAAATATGTTTATCAGACTATTTAAATATAAATTATAAATAATAACATAAGTTAGTATATAATAATTTATAAATATTTCCATGTACGTAAGTTAGTAGACAATGATAATTCTATTTTTTTCACATTTATTTTTTTTTAAAATTTATGATTTAGATACTGTTGGCAATCTGATTATTTATCTTGTATGTTAGAAAGTTTTTTCAAAAACTTCAGCTTGTATAGTGCTGAAATTTTACAAATGAACTAAATAACTTCAGCTCTTGAGCTGAAGTTCGACAGTTACAAAATAAAAACTTCAGCTCTATAACTGAAGTTTGCCAGTTACAAAATAAAAATATCAGTTATAGAGCTCACGTTCACCAGCTACGAAAACAAAAACTTCAGCTCTAGAGTTGAAGTTCGCTTGTTACAAATAAATTACAAAAACAAAAACTACATCTCTAGAGCTGAAGTTCGTCAGTTACAAAATAAAAACTTCAGCTTTAGAGCTGAAATTCGCTAGTTACAAAAACAAAAACTTCAACAATGACAAACAATAATTTTAGCAAATAGGGAACAAAACTTCAACTACTATGCTTAACTTCAGCAATTACGAAATACTTGGTTCAACATACTTGCTACTTCAGGCTCGTCTACTAGAACGTTGAAGTTTTGCGTGATTGCCTTTGCTACTTCAGCCCCGCATGCTGAAGTAATGCGAAAAAGCTAGTACGCTTGAATTTTTTTTCAAAGTAGGCACAAGTTAAAACGTGACACAAAAGGCAGGTATAGATTCAAATTTCCCCTCAGTGGCATAGGTAGAATTCGCACTACGGGGTTTAAAAAGAGAGGGCAAAGATTACTTTTAACCCCCAGCCGAAATTATTTACATTCGATAGCCGCAAAAGTGTATATATATATATATATATATATATATATATATATATATATATATATATATATATATATATATATATATATATATATATATATATATATATATATATACTCACATGTATTTTTTTATTATTATTTTAAGAATGGATATACAATATTATTTTCCAAAAAAAAAAATTAAACATGTGAAGAAGCTAATTTGGGGATTCAATATCTACACACATAAAGATTCGACCATATACAAACGGTATAATTTGCTGATGAAGAACGCCTAGTTGGCGAATGGATGACCTAATAATGTAAAAATTCTATACAGTATCAATTAGACCCTAGAATTTTATTGGTCCACGTGTAAGAAAGAAAACCTCGAGTGAAGGAGGGGTAGGTAACTGTATCTATAAGTATCCTAAGCAACCTCGTCTCCTCAACGTGTACTACTCTTTTCCTCCTCTTTGCTTCTCTCCAAAACCTTAATTTTGATTCACTTGTTTTCTTGTAAGGCTTTTCTTTTCATAAGATTTACTAATAACTCAACATCTTGGTAATTTGTTTAGGTTAATGATTTTTCCTCTGTCCCTATATATTTTTCTTGAATCATTTGTTAACTGAATTGAATCTTCAAAACCCTTTCCTTCTGTTTATTTCCTTAAACTCCTTTCCCTGATCATTTTTTATCCTTTATCCCCAAAATTTGTAAATGAAGATTATTTGATGGTTTTCTTCATTAACCCATTGTATCAGGATTTAAATTTTATGTTGTTTTTACATATATTTTTTGTGTTAAAAATTAGTTTTTTCCTCCTCCGTCAACGGGACTCACCTCTTGTTATAAAAACAATTTCACCGTTTATTTCTTTTGACTTCCATCAATTCTTATGGATCTATACGTTTTTTTAATTTAGATTGAACAGATCTTTAGCCTGCTATTATTCATGGAGTTTATTTGAATCCCCTTCGCTTAAAAATTATTCCAAATTTGCTTGATAAAAATCCTAGTTCCTTTACTGATTATATCATCCAGCTCCAAGAATTTTGGCACTTTTTCCTTAAGTGGATCGTGCATTGATTGACATACATACAGTTGTTACTTGCAGCTGCAGCATTCTCAAGATTCACATAGAAATCATGTGGAGCAGAAAATATGTTTCTAAAAATCTGCCCCCTTAGTTCTTTTAACGTGAGAATCTTGATGATGCTGCATCGGCAAATAACGACTTCTTTCACCAATAAAACGACAATGATTCGTTTGGGTTGTGGTGCTTAGTTTGCTTGTTAATTTCTGTACGGCGTTGGACAAATTAGTCTGTCTGCCCAACCAACCACTAATACTAATACTTGCATTGCTAATATCATGTATACTCTTTGGAATGCTGACCTATCCCTCAACTCTATGCGAATACGGGATGCTTTGTATATCATATTACCATTGTTTTACAGTTTATTTTTAAAGAATTAATATTGGTCGAATTAGCAATGTTGTGTGTGCTGATTATAATCTCCTATATTATCTATTCTATTATCTGATAAATCAGGAATTAAAATTCCAGAAAGTTCTACGTTCAACACTTGTAATAATTTTTGCCATCTTGGAAATTTAGATGATACAGATAAGCATCATATCATGTATTGAACTCGGTAATTGTTACAATGCAAATTATCCTTTTCAAACCCAAAAACAATATTATATTGACGTATATTGGAAGATGAGCTATATTTGTGTAGGATTTTCATTACATAAGAAGAAGATGTAAAAAAATTAACTTTCTTTTCACTAGAATATCATAGATAAGCCTTGATTTAGGCCTCATTTGTTTGCACTTAATGAATGCCTGAATCTTAATCATTCAGATATCAGCATATCTTAATCATTAATTGTGTTTGTTTTTATTACTTCACAACCACTTAATGAGTCTGAATAGGTCTGTATGATTCAGATCTATAACAAAGACTTAATTTCATTAAGATGCTATCATATATTTATTATTAACTGCCGCCACCGCCTACCATTATCAACTACCACCATGCTACCACCACCACCACACTCAACCAACCTCACTACCACCACCTCCACCACCACCACGCCACCATCATCCTCAATCATAGCCGCCACATTATTGACCATCATGTCCCGCTATCCCCACCACTTTGACCACCATCACCCACAATCAACACTCATCCACCTCAACTAACATAATTGACCACCCCATCACCACCAACAACCATGGCCGACAATCCCCATCATTATAATCTACCACCACCTACCCACATCTTCCTAAGTCACAAGTACTACCACCATCCGCCATTATTAACTATTATCAGCCACCACAACCACCACCATCACCATCCTGAAACATAATCGCCACCACTACCAATAGCTACTAGTTACTAGCATGAACCACCATCATCAACCAATACTACCACCATCCACCGTTGCTAATCGGTATTCACCCATTAACCATCACCACCAACAACTATCATATTTTTAAAAATTATAAATTTTATTGATAAAATATTAGCTTAGTTAGTATTTCATTTGAATTTTATGTTTATTAATTTTCAAATAGAGATAAATTTTATATATTCAGATATTAAAAATCAAACAGTCTTTAATTCTTTAGTATTCAGATCTTAATACACATCTTAATATATTCAGATGTCTTAATCTTAATACACATTTTAATATTCAGATGTGTATTCAGATTCAGACGTCTTAATCTTAAAATAAAACAAATGAAGCCTTAATACGCTTTAAAAATGGAACAAGCTCATATTTCCATATAGGAAGAAACTTGTTAGTATTTTTATCTCTAACTTTGGCTTTCACTTCCTTTCCATATTATATTTTCTTGTTTATCTTTGTTGCATTTATTGTCCTTTGGCGGAGAGAGGAAGAACCAATCTCTTATAAATTAGATTTTTTTTTTTTTGGTTGACAATAATCAGTAATCCTTGATTTAGTGCAGAGAGCTCATGTGAAATGCTTACTTCTTAGGGATTATGTATATTGAATCAATCAAATATTTTTGAATTTAACCATGAAAAGATTGAGAGTACATTAGAATAGTTTCAAATCCAACGTCTGTTGCACACGATTGCACACAAATTAAACAACTGAACATTTTAATGACAGATAAAATGGGTGCTTTTTAAGTAAGTGTACCTTTTAATGACAGATCTCATGAGTACTTTTTAAATAGCTGTATCTTTTAATGACAGTCTCATGAGTATTATTTACGTTTTAAAATCACTGCTGAATTTCAAGTATCATAAACGCCATAATTTTTACATGTAAAGTGAGATCTTGTGCGTGTTTTTGAGTGTTATAATATGTGTTCATCTCTTCAAACATTTTAATGTGATCTAAAGGAAATTTGGAGAATATTGCTATTGACAAGGCCAATAAGGTTCTCTTTGATTTCGAGCTCCCAAGATCCTCCTAGGAACTCAAAAAGAGAGATATAATCCAAGTATATTTATTTGTAATTACTTTTGTTGTAGTCTAGTCTAGTACTATAAGTTATTTTACATAGCTAGAAAGATTCGGTGTCACAAGTATGAGCCTCTAATACATACCAATCTAATACATGTCACTCTAAGGGAACACGAAATAAAAACAAAGGATAGAAGGGAGAGATCAGGGCTGCAAACGCCATGCAGCTACCTCGTGCTCCCAGATATGTGTTGCTCAACAGAAAATCCTCACTACAAGCTCAGGTACACCTGGATGTGCACGCAAGGTGCAGGGAGTAATATGAGCACTCTGACCCAGTGAGTAATAAACATAAATAATGGTTGAGAATAAGAAATCATGGTTAAATACATTGTAATCTATAGTACGACAGTTTAAACAAATAAGTATGAAATCAATAAACCAGTGAAATTGAAATATGGAAATGCTACAACAGATAAGCAAATAAATGAAGCCAAATAAATAAATGCAACATATAGTACGGTTCTCTCTAGTACTCGTTGCGGCGTGCAGCCCGATCCATTTATTTATCGCCGACGGTGCTCACTAGGGGTGTGCAGACTCCGGGAGGGGCCCCTTACAGCCCAATCGCAATATCAAGCCATCTCGTCACATCTACTAGGCCCTCAGCTTCATATTAATATCAATATAATAATGTTGCGACGCGCAGGACGATCCTATGCTTAGTCCAGAAATCACAAAAACCACTCGGGCCATAAGAAAATAGTAATTCTAAACTTAAAACATCATTAGAAATATCAATTAAGTTTCAAATCAGAGAAAAAATGGCTAAGTTGTAAAACAGTATTAAACAGTAGGACTAGGTTCAAGCAATATATCAAAATAGTGAGAAAATAGTGATAGCAATCCCCGAAGGCTTCAAATAGTTGACACGAAGCCCAAATATAATTAGTCCAAACAATAATGATGAGGTAGAGGCCCGGCCGCGCGAAGCAAGAGGAAAAAGGTATAGGCTGGATCAATAAAAGAAAGATAAGGAAAGTGTACAAGATTCCAATCGGGCTATATTAAATATGTTTCAATCAATTATGCGGTAACACTTAGGACGGATCATGTCACGACCCCAGTTCACCAATCGTGAACATGTCGTGATGGCACCCAGTCCCCACGACTAGGTAAGCCTAACACGTTGCGGAATATACCAGTTTATGAATATTTAATAAGAATTAGTAGAAAATAAGATGAAAGGAATGCAATCCGTGCCGCTTGGCACATACACCGGTCAAATACGCTGTTTAAAACACTACCAAGACCCGGAATCCCACGGGTAACACAGACTAAAAGAGATCATACAATTGTAGCTCTATGTAAAAGGAGTATCTAACAACGGAACGAAGGAAAGACATCTACTAGCACTAGAATAGAAGGAAGGCCTCCGGATCCGCGGACGTAGCAGATCATACCTCGAGGTCTCCCAAAGCGCCGCTGAATCACCTGGTGTGAGCCTGTCCTGATGTACCTGGATCTGCACAACAAAAGTGTGCAGAAGAGTGGCATGAGTACACCACGGCGGTACTCAGTAAGTGCCAAGCCTAACCTCGATGGAGTAGTGACGAGGAAGGTCAGGGCCCTACTGAGAGAAAACAATTACAAGATGATAATAATAAGAATAAGCAGTTTAAATGATAATAATTTCCGAAATTAACAACAATAAATGATTACCGCAATCGTCTACAATTAAGCTAACAACAAATAGTCAACTCAATAAAACTCGTCCAGGACCTGTGGGAATCGAACCCACAGTCCCATTAACAGTACCTCTGGGTCTCCGGGAATCGAACCCGCAGCCCATGTATCAATAAATAATCAATAACTCAGGATCTCTGGGAATCAAACCCGTAGTCCCTACCAATAACTCAGGATCTCGGGAATCGAACCCGTAGTCCCTACCAATAACTCGGGATCTCGGGAATCGAACCCGTAGTCCCTACCAATAACTCAGGATCTCGGGAATCGAACCCGTAGTCCCTACCAATATCACGCCGGGTCTCTGGGAATCGAACCCACAGCCCTGGGTCTCCGGGAATCGAACCCGCAATCCACAAGCACAACCAATAAAGGAATCCACAGAGAGAATAATTATGCTTAACTATAACTTCACCAAAAAATAGTGCCAATAATTAACAAGGAGTTCAAATAAGGCAATTAGGCAACTAAACAGTTAAATGCTACCTAATCATGCTCTTCTAACCACTACCGGGTAAAATATCAAATTAACAGCCAAGGACAGAGATATCGCTCATCGAACATTTTGAATAAAGTACGTGTTCAACAACCAGCGCATCTACACGCCCGTCACCTCGCGTACAAGGCATTTAAACTACCACATAATATCTTAGGGGTGAAAATTCCCCCACACGAGGTTAGACAAGCCACTTACCTCAATTCCGGTACAAAACCGCTAAGAAATAACCCTCTTGCCGCGAATGTCGGCCTCCACAAGTGTAGTATCCGATAAAAATCAATAGAATCACATCAAAATAGGCCAATTGGGCATTACCCAATCAAAATAACTCAAAATGCACCAAAACCCACAAGTTGCCAAAACTTGACTTTCGGTACGCTTATCGAAAAATCACGACAATTATATATTCGGGTTCCTTATCTCAATACGAGTCCGTGCATATAAAATTTATCGAAATCGGACTCCGTTTGCCCATTCAAATCAAAGATTTTCTAACATTTAGGCCTAGGGCTCAAACCCACCTTTAATCTTCCAATTTCGGTGAAATAATCATGGATTTCATGATAAACCAACGAATTAAGGTCAAGAAACTTATCCCCGATGATTTCCCGATGATATCCCAGCGTTTCCCCTTCAAAATCCTCTCTTGGAGCTCAACAATGGCGTTTTTGATTTATGGGTCGCGGCTGAAATGTTTCGGGACTTAAGTCACTGCCAGACATTTTTACTCTATGCGATCGCATGATCCCTGTTGCGATCGCATAGAACAAATTTTGACCCTCGCCAAATTACTCTATGCGATCGCATAGTCCTCAATGTGATCGCCATGCTCACCAAAATATACCTATGCGATCGCATACCCTGCTCCGCGATCGCATAGGACAAAAGCTGGACCTGGGACCCCTCTTCTCTATACACTATGCGATCGCATAGGACCGTACGCGATCGCAGAGCACAACTTTCCAGAACTATGCGATCGCATATCCATGCCCGCGATCGCATAGAACAAATACTTGGCCTCTCCAAAACCTTCTATGCGATCGCATTAGCCCATTGCGATCGCATAGAGCATTCGTCTGCAGCACACACCAGCAGTTATCAGCATTTCCAAAATGCATGAATTAGCCCGATTGGACCCCCGGATTCATCCCGAGACCCCCGGATCCCAACGAAAACCACCAACCTATTCCAAAACATGATACGAACTTATTCTAATCATCAAAACACGTCTAACAACATCAAAACCCATAATTCACATCGAATTCAAGCCTAATTTCTTAAAACTTTCCGAATTGCATATTCGATCAAAAACCCGACCAAACGACGTCCGAATGACCCGAAAGTTTGCGGACATATCCAAATTCACATAACGAAGCTACAGAAATTGTCGGAATTCCATTCCGACCCCTGGATCAAAATCTCACCTATCGTTCGGATTCGCCAAAATTTCATCCTTCGGCATTTCAAGCCTAATTGAGCTACGAACCTCCAAAATACATTCTGAACGCGCTCCTAACCCCGAAATCACCCAACGGAGCTAATGGAACCATCGGATTTCCGTTCCGAGATCGTCTTAACACTGTTCCGGCTACGGACCGTTTTCTAGCTTTAAAGCTCTCAATTAGGGACTAAGTGTCCCAAAATGCTCCAAATTTCAGAACCGACTTTCCCGGCAAACCACAATAGCAGAAATGAACTTAGGGGAACAGTTAAATTAGGGATTGGGGCGAAATTTTCTAAAACGACCGGTCGGGTCGTTACATCTTCCCACACTTAAAGATTCATTCGTCCTCGAACGAGCATAGAAAACATACCTGGAGTGGTGAAAAGATGAGGGTACTGGCTGCGCATATCCTGCTCGGTCTCCCAAGTCGCCTCCTCGACCGGCTGGCCCCGCCACTGAACCTTTACCGAATCTATGTTCTTTGACCTTAGCTTTCTGACCTGCCTGTCTAGAATGGCTACTGGCTCCTCAACATAAGACAGATCCTTGTCTAGCTGAACCGAAGTGAAATCTAACACATGCGACGGGTCACCATGGTATCTCCGGAGCATGGAGACATGAAATACGGGGTGAACTCCGGCTAGGATGGGAGGTAAGGCCAACTCATAAGCAACCTCCCCAACACGCCTCAAAATCTCAAAAGGGCCAATAAATCTAGGACTCAGCTTTCCTTTCTTCCCAAACCTCATAACACCTTTCATGGGGGAGACTCGAAGCAGAACCCGCTCGCCAACCATAAAAGCCACATCGCGAACCTTCTTGTCCGCATAACTCTTCTGTCTAGACTGGGCTGCACGAAGTCTGTCCCGAATCACCTTGACTTTGTCCATAGCCTCCTGAACCATATCAGTACCTAGCAACCTGGCCTCGCCCGGCTCAAACCAACCCACGGGAGACCTGCACCTCCTACCATATAGGGCCTCATACGGTGCCATCTGAATACTAGACTGGTAGCTGTTGTTATAAGCAAACTCCGCCAGTGGCAACAAGTGATCCCATGAACCTCCAAACTCAATCACGCACGCACGGAGCATATCCTCCAAAATCTGAATAGTGCTCTCGGACTGCCCATCAGTCTGGGGGTAAAATGTGTGCTCAGCTCCACCCGAGTACCTAACTCCTGCTGTACAACTCTCTAGAACCGCGAAGTGAACTGAGTGCCTCTATCTGAAATGATGGAAAGTAGAATACCGTGCAGCCGAACTATCTCTCTGATATAGATCTCCGCCAGTCGCTCCGACGAATAGGTAGTGCTCACCGGTATAAAATGGGCGGACTTGGTCAGCCGATCCACAATGACCCGAATGGAATCAGACTTCCTAACCGTCCGTGGAAGTCCAGATACAAAGTCCATGGTAATGCGCTCCCATTTCCACTCGGGAATCTCAATCTGCTGCATCAATCTACCCGGACGCTGATGCTCACACTTCACCTGCTGGCAGTTGAGGCATCTGGAAACATAATCAACTATATCCCTTTTCATCCGCCTCCACCAGTAATGCTGTTTCAAGTCCTGATACATCTTCGCGGCACCCGGATGGATGGAATACCGCGAACTATGGGCCTCTGCTAGAATCAGCTCTCGAAGATCATCTACATTGGGCACACAGATACGCCCCTGCATCCTCATAACTCCATCATCTCCGATGGTAACATCTCGAGCATCACCACGCCGAACTCTATCCTGAAGGACACGCAAATGAGGGTCGTCGAACTGACGCTCCCTGATGCGGTCAAATAGAGAAGACCGCGAAACCACACATGCCAGAATCCGGCTGGGCTCCGAAAGATCCACTCTAACAAACTGTCTAGCTAAAGCCTGAACATCCATCGCCATAGGCCTCTCCGAAGCTGGTAGATATGCTAAACTCCCCAAACTCTCTGCCCGACGACTCAAGGCATCAGCAACCACATTAGCCTTGCCCGGGTGATAGAGAATAGTAATATCATAGTCCTTCAGTAGTTCCAACCATCTCCGCTGACGCATATTCAGGTCCTTCTGCTTAAGCAAGTGCTGCAAGCTCCGGTGATCGGTGTAGATCTCAGAAGGAACCCCATATAAATAATGACGCCAAATTTTCAAGGCGTGAACAATGGCAACTAGCTCCAAATCATGAACAGGGTAATTCTTCTCATGCACCTTCAGCTGTCTCGACGCGTAGGCAATCACCCTACCGTCCTGCATCAATACCGCACCGAGTCCGACTCGTGAGGCATCACAATATACGGTATAGGACCCCGAACCTGTAGGCAACATCAATATAGGGGCCGAAGTCAAAGCTCTCTTGAGCTTCTGAAAGCTCGCCTCACACTCGTCTGTCCACTGAAAAGGGGCACCCTTTTGGGTCAATCTAGTCATAGGTGCTGCAATCGAAGAGAACCCCTCTACGAAACGACGGTAATAGCCCGCCAAACCAAGGAAACTGCGAATCTCAGTAGCGGAGGAGGGTCTGGGCCAACTCTGCACGGCCTCCACCTTCCTCGGATCTACTCGAATACTATCGCTCGACACCACATGGCCCAAAAATGCTACGGAACTCAACCAGAATTCACATTTAGAGAACTTGGCATAAAGCTGCTTCTCCCTCAGTAATCTGAAGCACTATCCTCAAATGCTGCTCGTGCTCTTCCCGGCTCCGAGAATATACTAGAATATCATCAATGAAGACAATCACGAACGAGTCCGGATAAGGCCTGAACACACTGTGCATCAAATGCATAAATGCTGCTGGAGCATTAGTCAACCCAAAAGACATCACGAGGAACTCATAGTGACCATACCGGGTCCTGAAGGTAGTCTTCGGGATATCTGGCTCCCGAATCTTCAGCTGGTGATACCCAGAGCGCAAATCAATCTTAGAAAACACCTGTGCGCCCTGTAGCTGGTCAAATAAATCATCAATACGGGGCAAAGGATACCTGGTTCTTCACTGTAACCTTGTTCAGCTGACGATAGTCAATACACATACGCATAGAACCGTCATTTTTCTTCACAAACAATACAGGAGCACCCCAAGGCGAAACACTGGGTCGAATAAAACCCTTGCCCAATAACTCCTGTAATTGATCCTTCAACTCCTTCAACTCAGGAGGAGCCATACGGTACGGTGGAATATAAATGGGCTGAGTGCCCGGCAACAAGTCAATAGCAAAGTCAATATCTCTGTCGGGCGGCATGCCCGAAAGATCAGCTGGAAATCATCAGCAAAGTCGCGTACCACATGAACAGAATCGATAGAGGGAGTGTCAATACTGACGTCCCGCACATAGGCTAGATAAGCAGCACACCCCTTCTCCACCATACGTTGAGCTCTAAGAAAAGAAATAACACGGCTAGGGGTGTGATCTAGAGTACTACTCCACTCAATACGTGGAATGCCTGGCATAGCCAGCGTCACGGTCTTGGCGTGACAATCAAGAATAGCATAATGGGGCGATAACCAGTCCATGCCCAGAATAATATCAAAATCGACCATCCCGAGCAACAATAGATCCGCTCTGGTCTCAAAATCACAAATGGTAACCAAACACGACCGATATACGCGGTCCACAACCAAAGAATCACCCACCGGAGTGGAAAAATAAATGGGGGCACTCAAAGAATCCCGAGGCACACCCGGATGAGAAGCAAAGTAAGAAGACACATATGAAAAAGTGGAACCAGGGTCGAATAGAACCGATGCCTCCCTGTGACTAACCGGAATAATACCTGTGATAACAGAGTCAGATGCAACAGCCGTAGCGCGATCAGGAATAGCATAGAATCTGGCTTGTCCCCCCTCTCGAGGGCGGCCTCTAGAACCCCGACCCCCGCCCCTGGCGGCTGGGCCGGTGGAATAGCAGCCGGAGCCGGAATGATAGCTCGCCGACCCCGAGAGCCACGGCCGATCGCTGCGAAGACGGTGAGGTGCTCCCTCCTACGCCCGGGGCACTCCCCTGACCGGATGGCGAGTATCCCCGCACCCAAAGCAAGCTCGGGGAGGACACGGTGGCTGAGATCGACCGGCCTCACCCCCACTAGCTTGACCTGGAAGGACCCCGCGCGAGAGGTGCGATCGGAAACCGGGGAGCATAATAGGGCTCTCGAGGTGCTCGGAAGAGCCGGGGTACTACCGGCTGCGGGCAATGTCGAGTGAACCGGACGACCGGAATAACCCCTACCAAAACGACCGAGCTGCCGAAGTGCGGGCACCGGAGAAATGACCCGACTCACGAGACCTCTCGGCCCTCTCTATCTCCCCGCTCTCTGGGAGCATACTCTCGATCCTCCCGGCAATGCTAACTGCCTGCTGATAAGATATATCTGTCTCCGACTCTCTGGCCATGCTGGATCGGATAGGCGGAATCAGGCCCCTCAATAAATCTCCGCACTCTCTCCCGAACCATGGCTACCAAGGCCGGTGCATGCCTGGCCAGACGGGTGAAACTGATGGCATACTCCGATACTGACATGGAGCCCCGTCGCAACCGCTCAAACTCCGAGCGCCAAGAATCCCTAAGGCTGTGTGGAACAAACTCCCTCAAAAATAGATCCGAAAACTGCGTCCAAGTCAATGAAGCAGACTCCTTCGGACTATCCAACTCATACGTGCGCCACCAATCATAAGCGGCCCCATAAAATGAAAAGCAGTGAAGGAAACCCCGCCGGTCTCCACAATCCCCATAGTACGAAGAATACGATGACACTCTCTAGAAAACCCAAGACGTCATCTGAAGCTAGGCCACTGAACACTGGGGGATCATACTTCTTGAACCTCTCCAACCTGCGCTGCTCGTCCTCGGAGGCAGCTGACCCATCTCCGGGCTGTACTGGTGCGGTAGGCGGAATAGGAATAACCTTTGGAACCTGCTCCATGGGCACTCGCTGCTCAGGAGTGCGGGCTACGAGAGTCTGGGCCCCTCCCCCGGCCTGAGATATGGCTGCAGCGAGAGGAAGCAACCCCGCTTGAGCCAGAGTAGTGTACAAGCTCATAAACTGAGCTAGAGTCTCCTGGAGTGCTGGAGTCGTAGTAGCAGTAGTAGGTGTACCAGGTGCATGTGCTCCAACCTGATCCACCGGTGGTGCCTCAATGACAGCGCGCGTGGGTGTTGTGGCTGCACCTCGGGCGCATCCTGGGCCTCTACCCCAGCCCCGGCCTCTACCCCGGCCCCGGCCTCTGGTGGCGACAGCAGGGGGCGCGGGTGCCTGATCCTCGCGTGTACCATGTGTCTTCACCATCCGTGAGAGAATAGAAGACAGAAGTTAAGAATTGGTGTCAAAACATCACATGACAAGAAATTCAAAAGAAATGAAGATTTTTCCTAAACAGTTACATAGCCCCTCGTAGATAAATACGGACGTCTCCGTATCGATCGGCGAGACTCTAAATAACCGGTCTGTGTCCCGTGACTCCTATGAACCTAGAGCTTTAATACCTACTTGTCATGACCCTGGTTCACCAATCGTGAACTTGTCGTGATGGCACCCAGTCCCCACGACTAGGTAAGCCTAACACGTTGCGGAATATACCAGTTTATGAATATTTAATAAGAATTAGTAGAAAATAAGATGAAAGGAATGCAATCCGTGCCGCTTGGCACATACACCAGTCAAATACACTGTTTTAAAACACTACCAAGACCCGGAATCCCACGGGTAACACAGACTAAAAGAGATCATACAATAGTAGCTCTATGTAAAAGGAGTATCTAACAACGGAATGAAGGAAAGACATCTACTTGCACTAGAATAGAAGGAAGGCCTCCGGATCCGCGGACGTAGCCGATCATACCTCGAGGTCTCCCAAAACGCTGCTGAATCCTGATATGAGTCTGTCCTGATGTACCTGGATCTGCACAACAAAAGTGTGCGGAAGAGTAGCATGAGTACACCACGGCGGTACTCAGTAAGTGCCAAGCCTAACCTCGATGGAGTAGTGACGAGGAAGGTCAGGGCCCTACTGAGAAACAATAATATAATGATAATAACAATAATAAGCAGTTTAAATGATAATAATTTCCGAAATTAACAACAATAAATGATTACCGCAATCGTCTACAATTAAGCTAACAACAAATAGTCAACTCAATAAAACCAGTCCAGGACCTGTGGGAATCGAACCCACAGTCCCATTGACAGTACCTCTGGGTCTCCGGGAATCGAACTCGCAGCCCATGTCTCAATAAATAATCAATAACTCAGGATCTCCGGGAATCGAACCCGTAGTCCCTACCAATAACTCAAGATCTCGGGAATCGAACCCGTAGTCCCTACCAATAACTCAGGATCTCGGGAATCGAACCCGTAGTCCCTACCAATATCACGTCGGGTCTCTGGGAATCGAACCCACAGCCCTGGGTCTCCGGGAATCGAACCCGCAGTCCACAAGCACATCCAATAAAGGAATCCACATAGAGAATAATTATGCTTAACTATAACTTCACCGAAAAATAGTGCCAATAATTAACAAGGAGTTCAAATAAGGCAATTAGGCAACTAAACAGTTAAGTGCTACCTAATCATGCTCTTCTAACCACTACCGGGTAAAATATCAAATTAACAGCCAAGGACAGAGATATCGCTCATCGAACATTTTGAATAAAGTACGTGTTCAACAACCAGTGCATGTACACGCCCGTCACCTCGCGTACAAGGCATTTAAACTACCACATAATATCTTAGGGGTGAAAATTCCCCCACACGAGGTTAGACAAGCCACTTACCTCAATTCCGGTACAAAACCGCTAAGAAATAACCCTCTTGCCGCGAATTGTCGGCCTCCACAAGTGTAGTATCCGATAAAAATCAATAGAATCACATCAAAATAGGCCAATTGGGCATTACCCAATCAAAATAACTCAAAATGCACCAAAACCCACAAGTTGCCAAAACCCGACTTTCGGTACGCTTATCGAAAAATCACGAAAATTATATATTCGGGTTCCTTATCTCAATATGAATCCGTGCATATAAAATTTATCGAAATCGGACTCCGTTTGCCCATTCAAATCAAAGATTTTCTAACATTTAGGCCTAGGGCTCAAACCCACCTTTAATCTTCCAATTTCAGTGAAATAATCATGGATTGCATGATAAACCAACGAATTAAGGTCAAGAAACTTACCCCCGATGATTTCCCGATGATATCCCAGCGTTTCCCCTTCAAAATCCTCTCTTGGAGCTCAACAATGGCGTTTTTGATTTATGGGTCGCGGCTGAAATGTTTCGGGACTTAAGTCACTGCCAGACATTTTTACTCTATGCGATCGCATGATCCCTGTTGCGATCGCATAGAACAAATTTTGACCCTCACAAAACTACTCTATGCGATCGCATAGTCCTCAATGTGATCGCCATGCTCAGCAAAATATACCTATGCGATCGCATACCCTGCTCCGCGATCGCATAGGACAAAAGCTGGACCTGGGACCCCTCTTCTCTATACACTATGCGATCGCATAGGACTGTACGCGATCGCGAGCACAACTTTCCAGAACTATGCGATCGCATATCCATGCCCGCGATCGCATAGAACAAATACTTGGCCTCTCCAAAACCTTCTATGCGATCGCATTAGCCCATTGCGATCGCATAGAGCATTCGTCTGCAGCACACACCAGCAGTTAACATCATTTCCAAAATGCATGAATTAGCCCGATAGGACCCTCGGATTCATCCCGAGACCCCCGGGATCCCAACGAAAATCACCAACCTATTCCAAAACATGATACGAACTTATTCTAATCATCAAAACACGTCTAACAACATCAAAACCCATAATTCACATCGAATTCAAGCCTAATTTCTTAAAACTTTCCGAATTGCATATTCGATCAAAAACCCGACCAAACGACGCCCGAATGACCCGAAACTTTGCGGACATATCCAAATTCACATAACGAAGCTACAGAAATTGTCGGAATTCCATTCCCACCCCCAGATCAAAATCTCACCTATCGTTCGGATTCGCCAAAATTTCATCCTTCGGCATTTCAAGCCTAATTGAGCTACGGACCTCCAAAATACATTCCGAACGATCTCCTAACCCCGAAATCACCCAACGGAGCTAATGGAACCATCGGATTTCCGTTCCGAGATCGTCTTAACACTGTTCCGGCTACGGACCGTTTTCTAGCTTTAAAGCTCTCAATTAGGGACTAAGTGTCCCAAAATGCTCCAAATTTCAGAACCGACTTTCCCGGCAAACCACAATAGCAGAAATGAACTTAGGGGAACAGTTAAATTAGGGATTGGGGCGTAATTTTCTAAAATGACCGGTCGGGTCGTTACAGATCAAGTCCCAATCCCTAATAGTAAAGGATCTCGCGCCCATCATCAAGCACGTGTCTAACCTCAATATAGCACTACAATGTGCAAATCCGGGGTTTTATACCCTCAAGATATCATTCACATTCATTACTCACCTTAAACCAGCCAAAACTCTAGCTCGCTATGTCCTTGCCTCTCAAATTAGCCTCCTCGCGCGTCGAATCTAACCAAAACCACAACGAATACGTCACAATATGTTATGTGAACAAAACCCTTTGAAAAACAATCAACAAATATCAAAAATCACGAAATTAGTAAAATCCGAGGCCCGACCTACTTCTCGAAACTCATAAATTTTTACATCACTAAACTCCTTATCTCCCCACGAGTTTATGCATATCAAAAACACAAGAATCATAGTTCAATTGATCCTTCAAATCCTCAATTTTTGCACTCTTAAGTTCTTGCCTTAAACCACCATTTTTAGTCTATTAATTCCTTAAATTTTCAGTCCGAATTCATGAAATAACACCATAGAATCGTGTTTTAGATCCAAAATCCTTACCTTATCGAAGTTCCTTGAAATCCCTATTCAAAATCGCCTACAATTCTGCAAGTCCAAAGTTAGGAATGAAAAGAAAACCTTCAAAATTCGCGAAGAAGAACTTAAATACCTTCTGCCCAGACAAACCGCATGTACGGTCCGAAACCCGCTTCTACAATACCGCTCATACAGTTGATTCACCGCATCTGCAAAACTTCATTAAGTCCCGCTGGCCGCATCTGCGGTACAATAGCCGCATCTGCGGCTCCCTATCCGCTTCTGCGGTCCCAGCCTATCCTTGCCTTTTTAGCTTCTACGACCTCCACTCTGCATCTGCGACACCGCACCTACTGTTCCGAAACCGCAGATGTGAAAATACCAGCAATCAAACTGACGAACAGTTAGAGCGGACAATTCTGAATTTTGTAGGACATGCTTAGAGCATGTATGGCTGACTCTACTGGGATCAGTTCTTTCCTTTGGACAAGTTTGAATACAACAACAGCTATCAGTCCAGCATCGAGATGACTCCATTTGAGGCTTTATATGGTTGGTGATGTCGTTCTCCTATCGGGTGGTTTGATCTTGGTGAGGCTAAATTGTATGGTATAGATTTGGTGAAAGATGCCTTGGAAAAAGGTAACGTTGATTCAGGAAAGGCATTGCACAATCGAGACAGAAGGTGTACGTGAATCAGAAAGTGCGCGATCCATCATTCATGGTCGGTGAGAAGGTTCTCCTGAAAGTCTTGCCGATAAAGGGTATTTTGAGATTCGTGAAGAAGGGCAAGTTGAGTCAGTTGGTTCGTTCCGTCACATGTAGTCAGGCACCGACTGTCGTGTTACGTCCAGGCCCAAATTCAAGACGTGACAGGTTTGAATGACATTTGTAGAAAAGAGATGGAAGAGGCTTCTCTACCAAACGAGACAACATTATTGAAATTGTTAATCTCTATCTTATTTTGTTAGAATACAGCTTAGAAATAGGCATATGACTTTTGTTAGCTCTAACTGTTGCAGTGGATCTTGTAAACTCCTTACGTTCAGATGTCTTTTGATAGCCACGTGTACATTAAAGTATTTGCAGACTTGTTGAGACTCTTGGTTTTGACAACTTAATTTGTAACATTTTTATCTAGAGTATCGTAATATTTTTAGGCATTTTATTTATTTTATCATATGATATGTCAACAATATAGTCTAATTATCATTTTCTTTTTTCTTCATTTTTTTCTACTGCAGTTTCTGCTGGCATCTTTAGCTTTTGATGGAGTATTCTCATTAATTTTTGGAATTCTCATTAATTTTTGGAATTCTTAAATTTTGAAGTGGAAGCTAAATTTTTGTAGCAGCAACCTGGGTTCGATTAAGTTTTAATTAGTGTTTTGGTTTTCAATTTTCTAAAGTTAGATATGCCAATTGAATCAAAATGAGTAAGATTTTTTATTTATTTCAATTTGTCATATAGACTTCATAATAGAACTTTATAAAATGAGATTCAAGTTTTTCGAACTTGATAATTTTTCAATATGGGTAGGTTAATTAGTCCTAAAGTAATTTTATTTATCATATATGAATAAAACTATGTCTTTTAGTTTTTAACTATGAATATTTTTGTTGCCAATAATTGTACTATGTAGCCATTTAAAAATTATATTTTTTGGGACAAAAATTTTGTTGTGACTAAATTGTGAGATAACTAAATAATTGTCACTAATTATTTGCACTATTAGTGACAAAAACTAATGTCATAATAAATTATAAACTTTTGTAGCTAAAGTTTATCATATTTAACTACAAATTTTATTTTGTCACTATTGCAATACAGTATTGTTGGTGACGAAATTTTTTCGTGTCCAAAGTTTTACCAAATTTAAGACAAATTATGATTTATCACAAATTGGATACAACATTAGTGACAAAGAAAATGTCACCAATTATATAAAATTTTTGGCTAATGTTATTAAATAATTACACCAAGTTATTTTTGGTGAAAAACTTTAATGGACACAACTTTTGCTAGGAAATATTATGTTTCGTCGCTAAAAGTATGAGGATTATGTATCTAAACACAAAATATAATTTTCGTCACGAAAAGTGAATAATTAGTGATGAATTTGTGTCGTGGCTGAAAGTATTTAGCTAAATATTACATTTGTTGTATTGTGTTAAGTGTAAGAATCCATTGCATGCCATATATATATATATATATATATATATATATATATATATATATATATATATATATATATATATATATATATATATATAGTTGGGCCCTATAAATTATTCATCACGATTTGATTAAATTATCATCAATATATTTTAGTAAATAATAGATTGTTCAAAGGGAAATTGATTTGATAGTATTACATCGAAAATTTGGTCGCTGGAATATGTGTTTAGTAGTGTATGTCTTATATTTAATAAAAAATTGATAAATAACCAAAAAATTTAAAAACCGAAAAAATCTGACATAAACCAAATCGTAAAAAACACTGACCTGGTTTAGTTCTAATATTTGAAAAACCAACTTACTTGGTTTAATTCATATTAGAGAAAAATGAATCTAAAACGAAACATGAACAACGTTACTCCTGAGTATATTGTATCTGCAAAAAGCTAGTACTCCTACTAATTAAGATACGTTCTCAGGCAAACAAGTCAAGATGAAGTTAAAACCACTATATGTATCTGAAAGAGATTTCACATCGCTCTATATTCAATGACTACCTTCATTATCCAAAAAAAAGATTTATTCTCTTTCATAAAAAGATAGGAGGTAGAACTAATAAAGTGCTCTTTTTAGATTTATCCCTAGCATCATTTATCCCTAGCATCATTTAAGAATTGTTTTTTTTAACCAATTCACATGGATCAATAGGAAAGGAAAATTTCTTATGATACACCAGATCCGACTCGATTATTAATAGACTGAATAGATATGTCATTTCTTGAAATCTCTCTTCTAATTCAAAATTATAATGCAACATGTATTCTTTCCTATTCCACACTACAAGAAATTGGATAATTAGTGGTGATATTTAGCAGCAACCCTATAAGTTGCTACAATATGTGTATTATCAGCAGCGACTTTAAAAGTCGCCACAGTTTAAATATATTTAGCAGCGACTATGTATGGATCGCCTCTAAAGTGGCGAAAATTTTCACTCCCGCTGAAACTAAAATTTTGGCTCTATATTTATTATGGCGACCCCTTTGAAGTCGCCGCTAAATATGAATTACAGCGACTAAGTCGCTCCTATTTGCTTTTAAAATAACAAAAGAAAACAATCAATAGATAAAACATTAAAATCGGTCAGGAGACAGAAGTAGCAAACTTCCATCTCTCTCATCTCGAACACATCGACTCGATGTGAAGAAAAGAGAAGCACCCAAAATCGGTCCTCTATAGCAAGAAATCCCAAAATGAAACCCAAAATCGTTCCTCTCTAGTTGGAAATCTGTCCAGATAATAAAAATCCCAAATCGAAATCCCTCAAAAATCTCACCCAAATCAAAATCCCTCAAATTAGAATGTGAATTCGATTGGGTGTTTATGATACTTGTCGGAAACTTCATTTTGAAGTTAAATCTCAAGATTTGAAGCTAGTTTGATGCGAGTTTTGGTTTGAATTTGTGAATCGAGTGTGCGAAGAAGAAGACCACTAGGGTCTTTCGATTCAAAGCTTCTTCAACTTCAAGTATTCAAGAACTTGTACACTGCTACGGAAGTCGGCAAAGGGTATAGAAGTGAAATTTTAACAACTCAGGTATGTTAAAATTCCTAATCTTTTAGACTCGGCATTTAGAACTATACAACTCCTTGCTAAGCTTTAGTCGGGTCGTATTTTAAACTAGTTCAGTTTGTACACCATAGCGTGCTTCTTCCTTGTCGTGTTTGATATTTAAAGGAATAGTATGAAACTACGAATCTGATTGAATATTGTTAATTCCCTAAAGACTTGACAGTGATGAAGTTTATATGGCCGGCTAGTATGATTTCATGGCATGCTGTATCATTCTATTGATTTCGTCGTGTATTGTTCTGTAGTCGAATGGAAGTGTTTTAAGTTGGGTTCAAGTTTGCTGTGAAATGGATCTGTCTTTGTTTATTTGTTGTTCTCCTTTGCCGGTCAAGATTATTATCATTGAAAACACAATTTTGCTTCTTCCAGGTCTCTTCTTGGTATGGGATTATTTTCACTCTTAGCAATTAGATTAACCGATTCACTCTGTTAAAGAATCCCAGGAGTTTTCATGTCTTTGTAGTTTGATCTTCGAATAAATTTTGTCTGTTTTAAAATCTTCAAATAGTTTGTCTTCATAGTTTCATTCTAGAACATTTCCTCTGCAATATTCCTTTTTTTCAGAGAAAAGAAGCAGATTATCACCTAAAATGTTTTTTCCTTGTAATTTCTCCGCCCATTTAACTATCTTCTGATCTCGTCCAGCGAAAGAAATTTTGTTATATGATTTCTGAACACTTTTTGTTGAAGTTGTCAATCTTGCATATTACCTAGCAGAAACTTAATCAACACATTAATAAGGTCATGTATTTTTGTAGTTTCATAGAGTGGTACGTACTCTGGTTTGAACTTGTTCTTCATTGCACACAATTTGTATAAGTAATTCTGGAATAGACTGCTTCCTTCTTGTTTGAACCTTATTCCAATGCATGCCTTATATTACATCGTAACAGGGTCTTATTCTTCAGGGCTTTACAATTCCTATGCTCAATTGGTAAGTACTAGTACCTGGGAACCTTATGCTTTATTGATAAAATTTGTAATGGTGATTCCAAAGTCAGTTTGTTTGCAAAAATATTTATAATGTATTATTATGATTGTAGTGATACTATTTCATTACCACTGCCTTCCTCTCTATCCAGTTCCTATTTTCTTGCTTAGTAGATGTTAAAATTATATCTACTTAATGTAAAGACTATCTAAACAAATAACCAAAACATTTTTCCACATTGAAATGCGATATCACTTGATGAGATTAAAAGTTTAAATTCATTGAAAGTATAGACTACTTCTACTTTGAACTTCTACTTTGATCCCACTCACAGTTAATAATATAATAAACTTGAACTACTTCAACCTCTTTCTACTCAAACTAAAGCCATTTTAATATGTTTTGTAGGAGCACTAGATTAAACACATATACATTATACCAATCTATGTCTTATTCTACTATACTTTTGTGATTATCAGGTTTTATAAATGGGGCAGATTAGGCCTAGTTTTCGTCTTTGTTAGAAAAAGGAACTAGAAAGTTCTTTATCTTTATGAAAGAAGATTGCCGGAATACTAGAAAAGTAGCTTAGTTGCCTTTATGGAGTGGTATAGTTAAATGGATGACAAGAAACACTTTTAAATGAAAATGAATGATTATTCTTGTGATGATATCTAGAATACAAACCAATCTGACCATGTTTGCAATTGTTATGGACATATCTGGGTCCTCATTAAATTAACATGTGTGCTGAAATTTCTGATGGTTGTGTACAGGTGTTCATAATTCTCAATGGTGTGGGTCTTGTCTATTACATCAAAGGGATTCTCACACCAAAAATGTTTAAAGTAGCTGTGACTCTTGTTATATCTGCAGGCTTGTAAGCTCCTCTAATTTATATGGATAGCTTGCTATACTCATGCCTAGTGGACATTTAATGTATTTAATTGGATCAACCCCTTTCATTAATTTATTTCTATTTTTGAATTCTCTTATTTGCTCCAGTGATGATTGCTTCTTTTTTTGTTATTCGGGATTGTTTGTTGCGATGTGGTAGTTGTGCTAATTGCACTTGTTGCCTCTAGCCCAACAAAGGGATGGAGTGGACAAAGCCTTAGCCTGCTTGACCCGTAATCTCCTTGATTTATGATGCGTGTTGTCATCTTCTATGGTTACTTTACATTTTCTTTAGTTTCCTACTGCAAAAAAAGAGGGCACATTGTTGTTAATTTTATCTTTCTCTACGCTTTGAATCAATCTTTCCTTTTACCATGTGCAGGCATTCTTTTTACCGATAATTGATGCTAGCTCCTTTGTGATTCTTTATTTAGTGACTTCAGTATACTTTTTTGGCGTTTATGGTAAGAAAAATTTTCTTTAAGCTCCCCTATTGACCATCATTCCATTGCTGAAATCACAGGTCTGCCTAATGCTTGTACTGGCCCCAACGGCATGTATAATTATTAAGTTGCTTTTTAGTACACAAACTTTGGTTGCAATTTCCGGATTTCTTTTAACATATGTTGAAAATTCTTAGAATTTTGATAGTAGTTGGATATAACAAATCTCATTATGTTCATTATATATATTTCTTTTGTCCAGCAGGAACAAGACACTTAAATAGTGGTTCAAGCATGATATCGTGCAAGGAGCAATTACAAGGCACTTAATATTTTATCTTTTTTGGTATATGTATATACGTACAATTACTATGCATAATGAAGTGTCAGGTAGTACATATGTAATTGATTTTTTAGTAATGATAATATTTGTAATATTCGGCTTGAGAAATGTATTTGGTGTTTGTTAAGCATTGTTGGTTGCTTTAATATTGATAATAAATTGATATGAATATCTCTATTTGAAATTTGAGAGAATTAGGTTCCTACTGGTATAGAAATGTATATAATTTTGGTCGTTATAATTGCTGAGAAAATAACTTTTAGCGACTACATAGCTTTGTCAAAAAATTAGCAACTATTGCGATAGATAAGTTGCCACAGAAGGTCAATTTCTTTTGCGACTTTAGTCGCTTCTAAATGACATTTATAGTGGCGACATAGTCTTGCCACTGAATATAAATATTTTTTGTGGCAATTTTAGTCGCTACTAAAGAATATTTATAGTGGCGACATAATCTTGCCACTGAACATAAATATATTTTGCGGCGGCAATAGTTGCTGCTAAAGGTGAATATATAGTAGCGACCACTCTAATATTTGTTCTTATGGAATAATCTTTTGTAGCGTTGTTTACAACTATTTGTGGCAACTCTGTCGCCACAAAATATGTACGTTTAGTGGCGACTATAAATATCTAGAACATGAGTACATCACCTAAAGAAAGAAGAGAAAAAAAAAAATATCAAGTGGGAATTAATCCATGTTTGTTGTTACTTGAGTAATAATTAAGTAGTGAACCAAGTGAATCATTAGCATAGGTGCCATACATAATATCGGATAAATTCTAGAAAATATATACATGAAATACTTCATTTGACGGAAGGGCCATGACTTCATGTCCCTATAATTTAGGCTATAAATCCTACCTTGTAGACGGAATAAATCAAAATAAAACTTTTGTTCAAGAATAAATTTTAATTGGAACTGTATGTATCCGATTCATACATAACCATATACTCACAACCCGAATATGATGAAATGGGATAAACACAAGAACAATCATAATAATTTGATCAGAGTAATAAAGCTAATAAAACTAACACAAAAACAAAGTCTATGGTTAATTCGTCTGCTTCTTGTAATGACATCAAATCACTGTGTGTACATTTTTTTTGGCCTTATGTGTACATAGTCCAGTTCTTGATCATAACTAGATTGAAGCCGAAAAATCGTTTGTAATTTTCTACTTATAAGTCTAATCATTGTTGCTATAACACTTTTTTTTCCCTTTCTCTTATCCCAATTACTCTTAGACTGATCAAATAAAAATCGAAGAGTGCTTACTTAATTAGACTTTTGGATTTAACTCGCATCACTAACAATATAATGAAAATTTACATTTGAAGTTGAACCTAATGCAGTACAAGGATAGCCACTTCCTCTTTTAAGTTCCTAATTTAACTTTTTATATATAATTACGTTTAGTTACTTTTTAAGTGATTCGATGGTATAGAAAAGAAGGTGACCATAGTGTCATAGGTAGACATTTCACTAATGAGTTTAAAAAAGAGGGCAAATATCACTTTTAGCCGTAGACGAAACTATTTATATTTGATAGCTACAAAATATATTGTATAAAATTTGTATATTTTTGTATATAACATACATAACTGTGTTTTTGTGCGTGTATATAAAATTATATTTTTTTTACTATTATTTTGAAAGCCAATATATAATATCATTTTTCAGGAAAAAAAAATGTGAAGTGTTAAGAATAGAATTCTATTTGGAGTGAATGCCTATGTTGTAGAGAGTTTTAGTTTGAGGCTAAGTCATTTTTGTCCTATAAATAAAGAGGTCAATATTGTTGTTGTTCTTTTACTATTTTATAACACGACGAAGATAATTAGGGGATTCAAACATCTAAATACATAAAAAGATTCGAGAATATACAAACGGTATAATTTGCCTTGAAGAACGCCTAGCTCGCCAATGGATGACCTAATAATGTCACTTAAACCCTAGAATTTCATTGGTCCATGTGGAAGAAAGAAAACCCTCTAATGAAGGAAGGGTAGGCAACTCTCTATATATATAAGTATCCTAAGCAACCTTTTCCCTCAACATGTGCAACTCTTTTCCTCCTCTTTCTGCTCTCAAAAACCCTAATTTGTTTTCTCAGAAAGCTTTTCTTTTCAAAAGATTTAGTAATAGCTCAACATCTTCCTAGTTTGTTTAGTTAATTATTTCTTTTTCTGTTCCTTTTTCTTGAATATTGAATCATTTGTAGTTTTTACATATGTATTTTGTGTTAAAAATTAGTTTTATTCGCCTCCGTCAACGGGACACTACCTCTTGTTACAAAAACAATTTCACCGTCTATTACTTTTGACTTCCATGAATTCTTATAGATCTATACGTTTAGATTGAACTGAAGATCTTACCTTTGAATTTCTTTAGCCTGCTAGGGTGACAAAAGGAGCTAATCTGTATCCCTTTACCGAAAAGTTACATCTTACATAAGATCGTGCATTGACATACAGTTGTTACTTGCAGCTGCAGCATTATCAAGATTCACATAGAAATCATGTGGAGCAGAAAATTAAATATTTTTCTTAAAATCTGCCCCTCAAGTATTTTGAACATGAGAATCTTGATGATGCTGCATCAGCAAATGATGACTTCTTTCTCCAATAAAACGGCAAAAGAGAGATGCTTGTTCATCTCATTTTATGAGGTGATTCGTTTGGATTGTGAGTTTAGTACTGCTTCGCTTATAAATTTATATAAGGCTCCCCTCCCCGGGTCACACAAGGCCGGGATAAGGATCTGCATACACCCGACTCTCCCGAAATTTCATCTCTAGTGTGGGTTATGTTGTTATTGTATTCCATCTAATCTCCTATACATGATTATCTATTCTATTATATGATAAATCAGGAATTAAAATTCCAAGACATTCTACGTTCAATACTTCTAATTTTTTGGCTCATCTTGGGAATTTTGATGTCACAGATAAGCTTCAATTGAACTCGGTTTAATTATTTTAACTCTATCTTTTAATGATAGATTTCATCTGTGTTTTCTTTAATAATTTTACCTTTAAATAATAGATCTTATGAGTGCTTTTTAAACAACTGTACCTTTGCTCAATATGATCTTGTTTTTCGGACTATCCACTAAATGGACCAATGGAGCACTGTTGGTAGGAGTGGCAAATGGGCGAGTCGGGTCAGATATGATTTGGGTAAAAATAAGTAATAAAAAAGCGGATCAATTATACGACCCGACCCATATTTAATACGGATAAAAAAGAATTAATCGATAGATAATATTGGCTACCCATATTATCCATGACTTCTTGTATATGACTTTTGGGAGAATTCTTAGTTTCCCTAACTTGAAAAACCCCAATTTAAGTCTTTACAAATGTGAAAGTTAGATTCATTGGTTATCCATTGGTTATTCATTGGTTATCCATTTTCTAAATGGACTATATGGTTCTTATCCATACTTGACCCTTTTTTAAAAAGTTCATTACACAATCAATTTTTAACGGATAATATGAGTGATTAACGTTTTTCTTTGAACCATTTGCCATCCCTAACTGTCGGGTTGATAGCCGTTGACGAGATCTCTTTTTAATAAAAAAGAATTCGATTTGCCAGCCTTAGCCGAAGAAGACTGTTTAATGAGAGATCTCGTGAGTGATTTTTACGTTTTAAAGTTACCACGAAATTTTATTATTTTGAAACATGATAAACGCCATAATTTTTACATGTAAAATGAGATGTTATACGTGTTTTTAAGGTTATAACATGTATTAATCTCTTTAATTCGAACTCCGAGATCCTTCTAGTAACTCAAAAAGAGAAATATAATCCAAGTATATTTACTTGTAATTACTAAGTTATTATAAACAATAACTAATATTGCCCTGAAAGTATGTTTCATTGAACTTCCATTTTCCATGTAGGAACACTTATTATTATTAAACATAGAGAAACTATAGAAAGTAAAGGGAAACATAGAATGTAATTTCTTTATTATAGATAATCAATATATTTAAATCGAGAACTTTAGTTAAGAGTGAATAAGTACTAAAAGTCTACAGTAATCCTGGTTGGTAACACTCAGGATAAGATAAATGGCTGACAGAAAAAATAAAACATGTAATAAATTAATTAATTAGTTGAACAAGCTCTGGAATACTATATATATAATTGATTATCTCAAAATTTTCTCTCAATTTATATCTGAAAAATGATGCTTCTTCTTTATAGTTAAAGAATGCAATTCTTAATTGGTTTTGACGGCGGTCACTCCTGATGAAGTGTCGTTAATTAATTAAGTAGGGATTACTACTTTTTGTACTTAACTCTTTTTTTAATTAACATAGATCTATTGAAGAGGAGAGAGCCCATATTTTCTGTCCTAAACGGCTAAACAGCTTTAATTTAATATGAATTTAAAGGGAACCCTTTTTTGTTTTTCCTTTTTGCTTCATAAGATATTACTTTTGTATTATTTTAAAAAAAACATATAGAGTCACTTACTGAAATACCACATGAAATTTCAGAAAGATGTCTAGTATAGATTATCATCGCACTAATATTGTATTTCTTCCACTTGTATTTAAGTGCATTATCCTTGGATTATCTAAAGGCTTAACTTATTAATTAAGCTTCTAAAAGCCACTAATTAAAGGGACTAACTTTGTAACTAAGATGCTTAAGGATTACTTTATGTTAATTAAGATGCTTAATCTACTTTCCCAAGGTTGTATCACACAACTCTATAATATATTTAGGTTAATGTCGCGCTACATGAAATAATTAATGGGTAAAGAATATTATCAAATCGATGTTGTTGATTCACATCAATAGTTGAATTAGTTGAATAAAAGAGAATCAATATTTTCTTGTGTTATATTATTGCTTAGTCATATCACAAATAGATTGTATAATTACTTTAAAAACGAAATAATTATTGAGTGAAATCATAACCGATAGATTAATATGATTCGCCGTATTAGTCTTAAGTGGATATTTGGTGGAACCCAATTAAATACGAATTTGAGGCAAGTGAAAAGGTAATAAAAGATGGGAAAGTATGGTAAAATTGAGAATTGAAAGAAAGAAATTAAAAATAATGAAAAAACACAAGATTCCCTCTTCGAATAATGCTAAGATGGCATTACTTGGCACGACTTGACATTCGATTTGACATTGCCCGTCAAATGTTTTTGTAGAGATTATAAAAACAAAAAATGGTCAAATATGTCCATATATTATTGAAAAAGGTCAAACATTTCTATCGGTAATACTATCAGTTCAAATATATTCCTAACGTAATATTATCGGTCTAAATATATCTCTAACACCATAAGAGTGGTACAAATATATCCTTCATCCATTAAGTGCCTCCCTTTGATAATATTTCGTTGTTACCTCACCATTATACTCTCATATTCATCCATTCCCCATAACCTTTCTTTCCCCTTTCATTTGAAGAAAAATCACAGATCATAGATATATAAACAAACTATATCAAAAGAAATGCTAACAGCTAAAGATAATATAAAACAATATGAACTGAAAAAAATTTGATTTTGCTATTCAATTTATGCTTATACGAACATGTCACGACCCAATATCTAACCATGAACGTGGTGGCATCTATCGGGTTACAAGGCAAGCCTATTCTCAAAATATTATTACTAATTTGAATATAAGAATTTAATAAAATATTTCCAATAATTTAATTCACGATAAACTAAACCAACTCTAAATATAAATAATATAAAATACGAAAATGAATCCCAAATATCGGGGTGTCACTAAGTCATGAGCATCTAAACCTATGAACTAAGAAATATAAATTGTCTAACTAACTAAAAGAAGACATGACAAA
The DNA here is from genome assembly GCA_032618575.1 of Nicotiana noctiflora. NCBI lineage: Eukaryota > Viridiplantae > Streptophyta > Magnoliopsida > Solanales > Solanaceae > Nicotiana > Nicotiana noctiflora. The sequence goes on from JASVEL010010600.1 coordinate 52,535, forward strand.
AAGAGTAATAAGGTCCTGCGGATGCGGGCAGCTACCTTGCAGTCTCCAATTAAAGTCGGCCTGAACTCGACGATCGTTGCGCTCTAACTCACCTAGATCTGCACATATAGTGCAGGGTGTAGTATGTGTACAACCACCTCAGTAGTAACAGGAATAACTAAGGAACTGAGCAGTAGTGACGAGCTGAGCAAAATAGTCCAATTATTTATTTTTCACAGTTTTAAAACTAACAGTAACAAACAGGTAAATTTCAAAACTCAGTAAAATAACACAAAGGAATTTAACAGATAAATGTAGCAACAACAAAAGTAAATGCAACATCATAACAATATCACTCAATCACTCAGCACTTGCACTCAGTACTCAACACTCCACACTCAACAATATGCGCTCACTAGGGGTGTGTACAGACTCTAGAGGGGCTCCCAAAGCCCAAGCACTAAGCACGGACAACTTACTTGCTACCATATCAATACCCGGATCTGCATGGCCAACTCATGTGCTACGCGGCCGACTCACGTGCCATGGTATCAATACCTGGACCTGCATGGTCAACTCACGTGCTACGCAGACAACTCACGTGCTATAGTATTAATATCCTCACAACCAGGCTCTTGGCCTCACTCAATCATGTACCTCACTAGCCTCGCCATCTTAAAAAATAAGGGAACACAGCCCACATAAAGTATCACAACATATTAGCAAATAATAGAGATTAAGTTAAACAAGTACAATAATTTCTATGAATGAGTACAAATAATGTAAGCATGAATAAATTAAGCTTAAGCACGATCTCTAACATGAAGGTAGACAAGTTCAACAACAAGTACCAACGTAAATATAAATTATGGCCATAAGGCCTCACGGGACGGACCAAGTCTCAATCCCTCGCGGTGCACACCCACATACTCGTCAACTAGCATGGGTATCACCACCAAACAATCATATGATATTAATTTCTCTAAGTTTATACTTTCAAAGCCAGAGTTAAAACAATCACTTACCTCAACCGTGTAAAATCCTACTTCAGGATGCCCTCGTCTTTGGACTGGGTCTTCAAAAGCTCTGAATCTAACTATAATCAGATTAGTACCATCCACATGTGCTAAAGAATAGAATTCCACAATAAAAGCTACAAAATATACCAAAAATCCGAAATCGGTCAAAATCGGGCCGCGGGGTCCACGTCTCAAAACCAGTCAAAAATAGCAGAATAACAATCCTCATATTCTCCCTAGTCTAACCATATAAAATTTGTCAAAATCGGACTCTGGTTGGTCCCTCAAATCCTCACTTAAAATTCTCCAATTCTTAAACCCTAACTCCGTCAATTTCACTTTGAAATCATCAATCAAATCCCAAAGATAAAGATGAATTCATAAATTATAACCAAAATCGATTAGAGAGAACTTACCCCAATCCATATGGTAAAAATTACATCCAAAATCGCCCAAATCCGAGCTTCCCAACTCAAAATATTACCAAAAGAACAAACCCTAGTTTTATATATTTTTCTGCTTGCTATTCTACCTTGTTTCTCATGCCAAACAATCCTGAAACTCGTAGTTTATGATTCCAATAGATTCCTTGTGAAATTCTAATGAAGTTAGGCTTTTAAATCACTCAGTTAGACCTTAGAACGAAGGAGATATGTAAGTTTTAATATTTGCAAATAGTGAAGATTTTTAAATACGCTGCTAGTGGCAATTTCGTAATTAATACGAAAAATCTCCTAATTCTTAGTAAAATGATCATACATTCCTCATACGATATCCAAATTCAATGATTCTTTTTGATATGGGTCCCTAATTACGATACGGATCTAATGCTCTAATCAAAAATAAAATCAGAGCTCATTTGTTCAATATGATATTATTTATACTTGAAAAAACGGCGTCGAAACATAAGAATAACAAACCCAACACAACCCAAACCTATCCAAAAGTCACCCAAGTCCATCAGGACCTCAACCAATAATTTTCACAAGTCATTTATCACTACCCAAACTTAGCCGAACCTCCTGAACACCCAAAACAACACCAAAATACCAAATCAACCTCGAATTCAAGCCTAAGAATTTCTAAACTTCCAACTTTCACCAATTTAAGCTTAATTCTACCACGGACCTCCAAATTATATTCTGGACACACTCTAAGTCAAAAATTACCATACGAAGCTAATCGAATCATAAAAATCCAAATCCAAATTTGTTTACTCATAAGTCATCAACTTCCGGTTTACTTTTTTTTTTATCTTAGCTTTCTAGCTAAAAGAACAAGTGATCATTTCATTCCAAAACTACTCTGAACCCAAATCTACCAACATGATAAAACTCAACACAGTTGAACAATAGATAAAAAAATAGAAATAAGAGAAACAAGGCTACAACTCTCAGAACAATTGATTGTGTCGTTACATCCTCTCCCTCTTAAACAAACGTTCGTCCTTGAACGAGTCAAAAATTATACCTGGAGTTTCAAATAGGTGAAACCTTCAGCAATACCTTCTCGTCATATTCAAATCATATGAAATCATGTCACGGTCATATCATAGTTCCAGCTATGCCAGACGATGAGCAACATCTTCTTGAGAGGTTCAGTAGGCTCGAGCCTCCTTAATTCAACGGTGTTCAGGGCGAGGATGCCCAGGATTTTATCGATGAGTGTCAGAGTATGCTTCGGAAGGCAGGGATTTTATAGTCGAGTAGTGTATAATTTACCACCTTCCAGTTCAGAGGAGTTGCCTTCACTTGGTGGGAGACGTATGAGCTGTGTAGGCCGGTAGGTGCATCACCTTTGACTTGGTAGGAGTTCTCCACTATCTTTTAGGAAAAGTGGATGCCACAGTCTTACACAGAGGATCTACATAGGCTGTTCGAGTGGCTTCAACATGGATACATGACTGTGACCCAATATGGGGCAAGATTTTCTAAGTTGGCTCGATATGCCTCATGGATAGTTCCGACTAATCAGGAAAGGATCAAGAGGTTTGTGGATGGACTTAATTATCACCTTCGTGTTTTGATGACTCAAGAGAGAGTTTTGAGTATTTCCTTTGAGGATGCAGTTGATATTGCTTGCGATATTGAGACATCTAGCCGTCAGGAGAGAGAGAGGAGAGGGGGGCCAAGAGGCCTCGAGGTTTTGGTGGTTACAGTGGTGCTCCATCTAGGGGCCAATTCCAGCATGGTAGAGGTCGTTCTTTCAGACCTCCTCAGTCAGCACGTCCCGAGTATCATGGGGCATCTTCAGGCCGTGGTCATCAGGGGTTTCAGTAGGGCCAGTCCTCACTCGACGCCCTTCCAGCTTAGATTTATTTGTGTACCCGTCTGTTCACTACAACAAATTTGCTTTAAGGCCTCACTAATTTTAGAAAACGCTTGATAAGTGTTGCTAAATATACTTATGGGCACGCTTTTTAAGGGGTAGCCTTTGCTGAGGGGTTTAGGCCACGGATTGTAAGCAACACTTGTAAAACGTTCTTTTTAAATATAAATGCTACACTTTTTAAGTGTTGCCAAATGTAACAATAATTGGCAACACTCATTGCATATATTGTAACGCTTTTGAACAGTGCTCTTTATTAATCCTAAAAGCCACACTTTATAAGCGTACTGTAAAAAATTTAATAAAATTTCTCCCAAAATTCCCCCCCCCCCCCATTATTTCACCTACTGAAAATTTCCCCCCATTACTTCTACTAAAAAATTTCCCCACATTTCTAAAGAGGCAAAGATGACCGCTAAAAAAATATTTTCCCAAATGAAATTTCTGAATCCTTCATCATACCACCACCATGTGTCACACCTCCTTTTTACCGCACTCGTGAGGGCACAAGGGAGTTTTTTCCAATTAAAGGACAATCGAGACGGGACTAGTTTATTTAATTCAGAGTCGCCACTTGGAAAAATAATGGTGTTCCAAGTCACCGGTTTAATCCCGAACCGAGGAATTTTATGACTCTGTAATACAGTCTGCGAAACTAGAAACCTGGATAAGGAATTCTGTTAACCCGGGAGAAGGTGTTAGGCACTCCCGGATTCCGTAGTTTTAGCACGGTCGCTCAATTGCAATTTTTGTTTCTATCTGATTCTTTTATATATTTTAACTATGTGCTTTAATGCTCCGCTCTTATTTTTAGAAGAATTGCGACGTTACGAAAACACATTTCAAGCCGCACCGTAACCAGTACGCCTGCGACCCTAATGTATCTCAGTTTCGCCGAGAATAAGATTTGGGTCACATAAATGCGCACCCGTGTTTAGGAAAGTAATTTGCTTATAAATCGCGCTTAAAGAATCTATCGTCTTTATTAACTTCGGAAAAGACCGTGAAATTAACTAAACGGCCTTTCCAAGGCTAAGTTTTCATGACAACTGATTAGAGGGCCCCGCGATTGTGTATTTGCGTTTGGCGAGGCTCATCTCGTTATTATTAAGGCCGATCCTAAGATGAACTATATTCTCTACTTGATTTATCTCTAACAAAGAAAATGTTAATCGTTTATCATTACCTACTAGTTTGATACTTTCTTTTATTTGGGCCATTCAATAGAGCCCCGACTCAAAATTAAACGCCAGAAGACAATTTCCTCTTTACTATGCTCTTAAACTACTTAAACTTCGATTTTCATTCAAATTAGCTAAGCTAATTAGTTAACAGAAAACTTTTGTTTTATTTAAGGAAAGAATATTGAACATGCTTCCGATTTTAATCTAATCTAACTGATAACCAGTTTCGTGTAAAGGATCTAGATCATAGTAGATATACACGAACTAAAGTGTACTGATAATCTAATAGCAACGAAGTGATATATCAATCGTCCTGATTCCCTTTTTTAAACAAACTATAGACAAAACAGGATTTACATGCTTATTGTTACAATTAACTACTTGAACATTGAGCATGGTACTTACTAATTCATAACTTTCGATCAAACTACCATCATTATGCCTCTATTTACTTCTACACTGGGTGTTAGTTATTATACACTTTTAACTTGAACAAATTAACACCTATGACAATATGTATTTCACTGATTCACCTGTCTATTACATAATGTGTTTCCAGTAGACCATTTCTACTATAACAGGCTAGGGAAATATGAAGTTAACACAGTTACAACCCATACAGCTTATTACACGTTCGGGTTCTCCTTAATGAGTACACATGTATCTAACCAAGTTTTGATATGGGTTAAAAGGACATGATAATCAATAAGCTAAGTTTTATTGCTTCCATTCATGTCTACAGCTTCAGGCAGTAGTGAAATACCTGGAGATCGACAAAGCAAGAGAATGGAGATCAGTTAAGCCGATGAAACCAAGTAAACAGCAGACCAACAGCAACCAATGGCAGTTACTGCCACTATATACACAACAACAACAACAACTAAAAGAACAACAGCAACCAGTGGCCAATCAACAATCCCAACAGCAGGATCAACAACAAATCGACACACCACAGCAAACAGCACCAGGCAACACCCAGAAGATAGAACAAAACAAGAGCCAAGATGCAAACACAGCAACAAAAACCACACCAGTGAAGCAAACCAACAGCAGTAGCATGAGAACTAAGAACCAACAGCAGAGACGACCACAACCAGTGGCAAAGCACAATCCACGGCAGTAGCAAAGAAGAACAACAAGACTGCAGCAAACAACAAACGAAACAGTAACAAGAACCAATGGAACAGTAACTTTCAATCTATACTTCCCAGCTCTCTCTATCTATATTTTGTATGTGTGTCTTTTTAATCCTTACTGTGTGTATATCCAATGTATTCTATCAGTCTCTTTTCTCTCCAGTTACTCCAGTTATCACTGTCTATAATGTTTCTCCCTGTTAGCCTCTCTCAGACTGCTCCTCTTTCAGAATCTCTCTTCCCTATCAATGTGTATCCTCTCAGGTATCAATGCCTATCTATTTATAACCAAAACAACACCTAGGAGCACCCAGATTCTGCAGAACAGACCCTTGCCCATCCTTCTTCTGTCCAACCCACTAAACCATGTCCAAGTATGGGGTTTTCATAATTAAAAATTGATAAGTGCAGGGCACTGGTGGGATGCTCTGTTGTGACAGTGGATTCCACTGACTTGCCTCATGTGCAGGACACTAAATACTCTAAATGTTAACCCATGATTTCCTAGTCAGCTAATTTGAATCATGATTTCAGTTTCAAACCAATCAAACAGTCCCATTCAAATCCAGGAATGCTAATTACTGTGTGGTAATTCAAATAACTCAACCTAGGTAATTAGAAGATGACATCTAATCAACTACAACACATAGCAATGATAACAGATTAGTTGGCTAAACAATGATTCTGAAATCTCAGCGAATGCCGGACATATGCGAAGTTAACTATTCGACGACGCTAATCGACGCGAGTTCGTATCCTATAACTAACACATTCAACTAGGCGATACAGAAAACAATTAACCAAAACAAGAGGTCTTGGAGAAGAAATGACAACTATGGACGGCCAAGAAGAAAATTAAACCAATTGAATCTAACAAAGAACCCACAAACAACACATACCTAGTTAAAAATAGATAGGAAAAGGGAGATTACCTCGAACGCAATCGAAATCGAAGCAAAGCCCGGACTGTTTTGAGCTTGGCCTTGGATGTGAAGTCTAAAGGACTTTAATTGAGATGTTCTCCAGCGAGAACATCCCAATTAAACTCTATTAGGCTTCAATCTCTCTCGAATTCAACCGGAGATTCTAATTTGAAATCTAGGGTTCATAGGCTCGGATTTGGGGCTTTTGCATTTCTGGTTAGATTCGAAGCGAACGAAAGCCGGCGGGGGTATGAGGGAGGCCATGTGAGGGTTTGGGGTGAGTTTGGGGTGATTTGGCATCGGTTCGAGTTTGACTCGAATCTTCAAATGAAGATTCGAGGAGCTCCGGAGGGATTCGAGGTTAGCGGAGGCCAGATTCGTGGTGGGTGAGGTGAGGGGAAGATTTTGGCATTGGTTTGGATTGGTTTGGCCTACTTCCGCCGGCGGAGACGATTTCCGGCCGGCGGAGTGCGGTGGTTTGACGGCGGCGTTTTAACGTCTCTGAGAGAGACAAAATGGGGGGCTTGGGTATGGGGAATGATCCGGGTGAATAGGGTTTGGGGGGGGTGTTTGGTGTATTGAATTTGGTATTTTAATCTGGACCGTTGGATTATTACATCCAACGGTTCAGATTAAGAGAAATGATGGGGCGGGTTAGAGATAGATACGGGTTGGACCGGGTAAAGGGTGAATTGGGATGGGTTTCTAAATTTGGGCTTAGGGATTAAAATTGGCCCAATCCGATTTTCTCCTTTCTTTATTTATTTCTAATCTACTTATATATATATTTTTTCCTTTGATTTTCTCTAACAAAAAATAAAATGCAATCCTAAATCAATACTTGACCAAATTATCCTAAAGTACTAATTAACTCTAAATAATTATCACACATGATTAAATAACAATACTATCGCACAATTTAAATGCTAAAAATGTAAAAGTACATATTTTTTTGTGATTTTTCGTTTTCGTAAAACAAGCTTAGTTACTCTTAATTGTGGACTTGAACCTTATATACAAATGCAATATATTTTTTGTATTTTTATATATTTAAACAAAAGACAATGGACACATAAACGCAAACAATAAGGGAAAAATAACATATAATCCCCAAATATTACAAACAACACAAAACTCTTTTATTTTTGAATTTTCTGGGAGTACTTCTCAGGTAAGGCAAAAATCACGTGCTCACAGCTGCCCCTCTTTGCGCGTAAACATGCAGAGTTTTCGTGCAAAGATAAGTGAGCAGATATAAGCGATTTTGCCCATTCGAGCACTCCGTATGAAGCATTTTTGGAAAAGTTTTGACCGAACCTTGCTTCAAAGGTCTCCTACATATCCCTGGCTAAAAGGGAATCAGGTCAATGTAGTTCGGGAAGTTCTGGTAGCTGGGACTACCATGACCGTTGCGATCTCGCTGTTACTGCTGTTGCCGCTGTTACTGCTGTTACCACTGTTACCACTGCTTAGCTGATTTCCTTGTTACACCGCACTAAGCAACAAAAACAAGAAGCTAGACTAAGTTACAGTACTACAAGTTCTTATCTATCCTTTTAACTTGATCTTGTCGCGCTCCTTGCCATCCTGTCTGACTTGGCGTTCCTTCCGATGCTTCTTCTCTTCTTATGAACTTGGATTCATGCCGGAAATTTCTGTTACATTCTACCGCTTCAACTACAACTTCAAAATTAAATCGCCACTCCATTCTCCAGGCGGGCTCCCCGACTTCAACTACTACTTCAAAATTAAATCGCCACTCCATTCTCCAGGGCGGGCTCCCCGACTTCAACTACTACTTCAAAATTAAATCGCCACTCCATTCTCCGGGCGGGCTCCCCGACTTCAACTACTACTTCAAAATTAAATCGCCACTCCATTCTTCGGGCGGGCTCCCCGACTTCAATTGCCACTTCAAAATTAAATCGCCACTCCATTCTCCGTGCGGGCTCCCGACTTCAACTACAACTTCAAAAATTAAATCGCCACTCCATTCTCCGGGTGGGCTCCCTGACTTCAATTGCAACTTCAAAATTAAATCGCCACTCCATTCTCCAGGCGGGCTCCCCGACTTCAACTACTACTTCAAAATTAAATCGCCACTCCATTCTCCGGGCGGGCTCCCTGACTTCAACTACTACTTCAAAATTTAAATCGCCACTCCATTCTTCGGGCGGGCTCCCCGACTTCAACTACTACTTCAAAATTAAATCGCCACTCCATTCTCCAGGCGGGCTCCCTGACTTCAACTACTACTTCAAAATTAAATCGCCACTCTATTCTCCAGGCGGGCTCCCTGACTTCAATTGCAACTTCAAAATTAAATCGCCACTCCATTCTCCAGGCGGGCTCCCCGACTTCAACTACTACTTCAAAATTAAATCGCCACTCCATTCTCCAGGCGGGCTCCCTGACTTCAACTACTACTTCAAAATTTAAATCGCCACTCCATTCTTCAGGCGGGCTCCCTGACTTCAACTACAACTTCAAAATTAAATCGCCACTCCATTCTCCAGGTGGGCTCCCTGACTTCAATTGCAACTTCAAAATTAAATCGCCACTCCATTCTCCAGGCGGGCTCCCTGACTTCAACTACTACTTCAAAATTAAATCGCCCCTCCATTCTCCCGGCGGGCTCCCTGACTTCAACTGCTACTTCAAAATTAAATCGCCACTCCATTCTCCGGGCGGGCTCCCCGACTTCAACTGCTACTTCAAAATTAAATCGCCACTCCATTCTCCGGGCGGGCTCCCTGACTTCAATTGCAACTTCAAAATTAAATCGCCACTCCATTCTCTAGGCGGGCTCCCCGACTTCAACTACTACTTCAAAATTAAATCGCCCCTCCATTCTCCAGGCGGGCTCCCTGACTTCAACCGCTACTTCAAAATTAAATCGCCACTCCATTCTCCAGGCGGGCTCCCTGACTTCAACTATTAATTCAAAATTAAATCGCCACTCCATTCTCCGGGCGGGCTCCCCTGACTTCAACTACTACTTCAAAATTAAATCGCCACTCCATTCTCCGGGCGGGCTCCCTGACTTCAACTACTACTTCAAAATTAAATCGCCACTCCATTCTCCAGGCGGGCTCCCTGACTTCAACTACTACTCACCGATTTCATCCTATCTTGATTACCTTCCTTTGCCTCTTGTACCATTTTCTTCTTCCTGCGTTGCCTCTCGGACCACCTTCTCTTCCGAATTAACCTGTCTTGGAATTGCCTTCCCCTGGGTCGTATTACTTTTCTTCTGGCTGCTGGGGGGGTATCTTGGAACTGTTTACCCGCCTGCTGGGGGTGATGCTGCTGAGGAAGTATTCTTTGTTTCCTTCACCCCTCATTCTCTTCCTTCTTCCCCTACCTCTTCCGGGACTCACGCTTTTGTTTCCTTGATCAAATTATAGGATGTAATACTGCTGGGGGAATCTCGAAGCCATTTTTTCTTTTTCCAATAACTGCTGGGGATGATACCGGGCTCAAAGATCACCCCATCTTGTGTTGCTTTCTACACTTAACCTCTGAGTCTTGCTTTCCAGAAAATTTTCGCGACAAGAGAAAATTTTCTGCCCCAGTTTGATAAACTTCCGGACGGTATGCTTTTCTGCCAACGAACCCTCTTTTCCTGCTTTTAAATCAAAGAAAAATTGTTAGTTTCAAAATGCGGTGAGTGGTCGTGCCACTCTTGTTGGGGCCATTTTCTTTTCTCTTTCAGCCGCTTGGCCTCTCTCGAACTTTGCGGGCGACGTTGATGCTTGCTTGGGACGATGCTTTTTCCACGAACGACCTCTCATCTTTCCTTTTATTCCACTCTTTGGTTTGATCCGACTCTTTTTAGCCGGTGATCTGTTGCGCGAAATCATCTTTCGGACATGCCACATGTGTCCATCATACTCCATAATTCTTGCGAACCTTCCACTCGGCCTGTCATCCCAATCTTACTATCGTAACGACTTCTGTCTTATTGCCTCGTTCCACGCCTATTCACTTTCAATATAATACTGCTTTGGGAGACTTGGTAGTAAGCTTTGCAAAATCAATTTTCGAAAATGAAAGAAAAGAAAAGAATACCGACCGCAAATGACAAAAGAAGAGAAAACTTTTCTGAACTCAAAAATAGGAAAACTTATCTGAATGTATGACTGATCCAACGTTATGCCGCGCCTTTGAGATTAAACTACCCAGTCTATTCATATCAATCACTTTCTGACGCCGCGTCCTGCTAGAGGTAAACGGGTGTCCAAACCTTGTCTCATGCAGACATCTTGCAACTATCTCGTCCTGTCACCTCACAGTGCCCTTCAAAGGGTTTTCACTAATGAGATTCTCTCATTTCTCTCTATCTCCCGTCGCCTTGAGGTGCCCGTAAAGGTTTTCACCGTAAGACTCTCTCATTTTATTTCTCTCAACTTCCTTCGCCTTAAGGTGCCCGCGAGGGTTTTCACCGTTAAGACTCTCTCATTTATGCTTTCTTTCCCTGCGGCGGGGTATCACCCCTGAGATTCTCTCTAGAGCGTTATCCCCTTTCGGCTTGTGCATCCTGAATTCAATCGAGGGTCGGGATGTCACTCTTGGCTTTCATTCACATGCCTTGGCACTTCTCAAATACTGATCGAGAGGTCTTTCTGGTTTTTGATATGGTTTCTGCGCGTGAGGCCGAAGAAAGGGGTTTAGCCTCAACGGTTAGCTTATTACAACTTTCGGAATCCACACTATCTTTCCAACGAAACAATGACTTCTGCCCCAGTTTTGTTGCTTGGGGGATTTTTGATTTTTATTTTATTATGACCGAGCCGTGTGGCGCCTACGTATCCTTCTCGAGGAATCAGGTCGAACGTAGTTCACTTTTTCTTGTATTACTTCTTTGTTTCTTTTCTATTCTGTTACACATCTTCCTTGATGATTCCGAAAGAGGGTATATGAAAGAATAATTAAGGCTCAAATGGGGAAACAAAGGTTAAAGTGTTTGGGTAGTAGAAAAATTGCCTCCGTCATTTCATTCTCCGAAAAATGCCAAGTACACACAAACGAAACCAAACGTTGACAAATGCATTAAAGAATTACACATAATATCTCTTAACTGCATCAGAATTAATAGCCATATCGGTGCATCTTCCCTCGACATCCGTCAGACATAGAGCGCCGTTGGATAATACTCTAGTTACCACAAAAGGTCCTCGCCAATTTGGAGCGAACTTGCCTTTCGCTTCGGCCTGATGGGGTAGAACTCTCTTCAGCACATGCTGTCCCACTTCAAATCTCCCTGGGACGTACCTTCTTGTTATATGCTCTCGCCATTCTCTTTTGATACAATTGGCCGTGACATACCGCTGTCAATCTCTTTTCATCGATCAAGCTCAATTGCTCTAATCGGGTTTTGACCCACTCGTCGTCATCAATCTCAGCTTCAGCGACAATTCGGAGGGATGGAATCTCAACTTCTGCGGGTATTACTGCTTCAGTCCCGTATACCAACAAGTAAGGAGTTGCACCTACCGAAGTCCGGACGGTAGTGCGATAACCCAACAACGCAAATGGTAACTTTTCATGCCACTGCCTAGACCCTTCTATCATCTTCCTCAATATCTTCTTTATGTTCTTGTTTGCTGCCTCGACCGCACCGTTTGCTTTTGGGCGATACGGTGTGGAGTTTCGGTGTGTAATCTTGAACTGTTGACATACCTCTTTCATCAATCCACTGTTAAGATTTGCACCGTTATCCGTAATGATCATCTTTGGAATTCCAAACCTACAAATGATGTGGGAGTGTACGAAGTCCACTACCGCCTTCTTGGTCACTGATTTGAATGTTTTGGCCTCCACCCACTTGGTAAAATAATCAATCGTTACTAGAATGAACCTGTGACCATTGGAAGCCGCAGGCTCAATAGGTCCAATAACATCCATACCCCATGCGACAAACGGCCATGGTGCGGACATTGTATGCAATTCAGTCGGCGGAGAATGAATCAAATCTCCGTGTATCTGACACCGATGGCATCTTCGCACGAAACTTATACAATCCCGCTCCATAGTGAGCCAATAATATCCCGCTCGAAGAATCTTCTTTGCCAATACGTATCCGCTCATGTGTGGTCCGCAAACTCCCGAGTGTATATCCGTCATCACTGTTGTTGCTTGACTTGCATCTATACATCTCAACAATCCCAAATCCGGGGTTCTTTTATACAGCACCCCTCCACTAAGGAAAAATCCGTTCGCCAACCGCCGAATAGCTCGCTTTTGGTCTCCAGTTGCTTGCTCTGGGTATACTCCTAACCTGAGGTATTCCTTGACATCATGAAACCACGGCTCACCATCCACCTCTTCCTCTATCACATTACAATAAGCATGTTGATCCCGGACATGGATATGTAACGGATCGACACGAACCTTGTCCGGGTGATGTAGCATCGACGCTAAAGTAGCCAACGCGTCGGCAACCTCATTATGCATCCTTGGGATGTGCCTGAACTCTACCGATCGAAAGCGTTTGGTCAAATCATGCAAACACCGACGATATGGGATAAGCTTTAAATCTCTGGTTTCCCATTCTCCCTGAATCTGATGTACCAGAAGGTCCGAGTCCCCCAAGACCAAGACGTCCCGTACATCCATGTCCACCGCTAATCGCAACCCCAAGATACATGCCTCGTACTCAGCCATGTTATTGGTACAGTGAAAACGCAGTTGAGCAGTAACAGGATAATGATGTCCTGTTTCAGAGATGAGCACAGCCCCTACTCCGACTCCTTTTGCGTTCGCCGCTCCGTCGAAGAAGAGCTTCCACCCTGGATCCTTGGTCAGTTCTAACCCCTCAATTTGCAACACCTCCTCATCCGGAAAATACGTCCTCAAAGGTTCGTATTCGTCATCAACAGGATTTTCAGCTAAGTGATCGGCCAGGGCTTGAGCTTTCATAGCCGTCCTTGTCACGTATATGATGTCGAACTCCGTAAGTAATATTTGCCATTTTGCTAACCTCCCCGTAGGCATAGGTTTCTGGAAAATATACTTCAACGGATCCAAACGCGAAATGAGGTAAGTGGTGTAAGAAGACAAATAGTGTTTCAGCTTTTGGGCTACCCAAGTCAGGGCGCAACATGTCTTTTCTAGATGAGTGTACTTGACCTCGTGGACTGTAAATTTCTTACTGAGGTAGTAAATGGCCCGTTCCTTCCTGCCAGTAAGATCATGCTGCCCCAGTACGCAGCCAAACGAACTCTCCAAGACCGTCAGATAAAGAATCAGGGGTCTACCTGGCTCAGGCGGAACTAGTACGGGTGGATTTGACAGATACCCTTTGATCCGGTCAAACGCTTCCTGACATTCTGCCGTCCATTCTATCGCGGCGTCTTTCTTCAATAGGCGGAATATGGGTTCACAGGTTGCCGTAAGCTGGGCAATAAACCTACTGATGTAATTCAACCTTCCCAACAGACTCATTACCTCTGTTTTATTCTTCGGCGGGGGTAACTCCTGAATGGACTTGATTTTGGATGGGTCCAACTCAATGCCCCGTCGGCTGACGATGAATCCTAGCAACTTTCCCGATGGAACTCCGAATGCGCATTTGGCCGGATTGAGCTTGATGTCGTACCTTCGAAGTCTTTGAAAGAACTTCCCGAGGTCGGCAACATGGTCTTCTTGACGCCTAGATTTTATGATCACATCATCCACGTACACCTCAATTTCCTTGTGTATCATGTCATGGAATACCGTAGTCATCGCCCTCATATATGTTGCTCCTGCATTCTTCAAACCAAACGGCATCACTCGGTAGCAATAAGTCCCCCACGGTGTGATAAAAGCCGTCTTTTCTGCGTCCTCTTCATCCATCAAAATCTGATGATATCCCGCATAACAGTCCACAAAGGATCCAATTTCGCGTCCGGCGCAATTATCAATCATGATATGGATATTGGGAAGTGGGAAATTATCCTTAGGACTTGCCTTGTTGAGATTGCGATAGTCCACGCATACTCTGATCTTTCCGTCTTTCTTTGGCACCGGTACTACGTTAGCCAACCATTCAGGGTATCGAGTGACACGAATGACTTTCGCCTGCAACTGCTTGGTTACCTCCTCCTTAATCTTCACACTCATCTCCGTCTTGAATTTCCGCAGCTTCTGCTTGACGGGAGGATATGCCGGATCAGTAGGTAATCTATGAACCACTAGATCAGTGCTGAGTCCCGGCATGTCGTCGTACGACCATGCGAAAATATCTTTAAACTCCCTGAGTGTTTTGATCAGTTCTTCTCTCAGATTGGGTTCAATATGGACACTTATCCGGGTTTCTTTGACGTCATCCGCATTCCCTAGATTAACGGCCTCAGTATCATTTAAATTCGGTTTGGGCTTTTCCTCGAAGTGACTTAATTCTTCACCGATTTCTTCTACGGCTTCATCATCGCCGTACTCCGACTCACTCTCGTCACTTCTTATTTCATGCGTTATTATTTCGAAACCCGATTGACTTTCTAGACTGGGTTGATTAATCTTTAAGCACGCCATATCATTAAGATCAGTTGCAAGAAGGCTGTTCAGAAAAGTAAAAAGAAGGAAAAAGATAAACAAAATTAGACACGAAGGAACCAAATTTCATTAATGTGAATTGTACAAAGGGAAAACAAACTGCAAACTTAAATCAGAAATGAACAAAACAACGGGATTTTACTCCGGGGACAAACCCCCAACACAACATTTTGAAAGAAAAATAATCCAAGACAAACTACCAAGACTCCTTCCGGACAGGGAGAGGAGTAGCCTTCCAGTTATTCAGTTTTGCCTTTGGTCCCACAAACTGTATCTCGGCGTGACTGGATCCTTCATCGTCCTCGAGCATACATACATCTGTGAATAGGTCCTCGAACTTCCTGAAGAACTCTTCGTCTGGCCTGATCGTAGGACCGGGAATCTTTGTCGTCGGATGTCCTCTTGCTCCGGACCTGACAAAAGATTGGGAAAGGCGTGGAACAGTCTTTGGGAGCACCCATGTCTTCTGCTTACTCCTCTTTGCTCGCCGGATGTCCTCTGATGTTGGCTGGAATCCCAAGCCGAAGGTTCCCAAGTTTTCGACCACCGATACCGGTTGTATGATTCCTTGCAGAGATGCACCTAGACCTTTACCGGGTATGAAACCATGTCGCAACATTTCATGAGCCACCATGACATCTGCAGTAATTGTTCTGTCATCGGGAATGCATTCCCCTTCTGGAACTCGGTTGGCGGACACCACATCGCAGACCTGATATACCCACGGCCCAACATCTTCTTCTGTTTCAACAAAGGGAATGATGGTGCCTGATTGTGGATCGTTCTCTCCATGGACGACGATCTCCTGTTGATCCCACTCGAACTTGACGAGTTGGTGCAAGCTGGATGGAACTGCTCTTGCGGCATGGATCCATGGTCGCCCTATCAGGAGGTTATATGACACTACCATGTCCAGCACCTGGAATTCCATGGTGAACTCCACTGGCCCAATTGTCAAGATTAGCACTATGTCACCAACCGACGCTTTGCCTCCTCCGTCAAACCCTCGAACACATACGCCGTTCTTGCGTACCCTGCCGATGTCTACTTTTAATTTGCCCAGTGTAGAGAGAGGACAAATGTTAGCACTGGACCCATTATCGACAAGGACTTTGGTAACCACCGCCTCTTCACACTTCACCGTAAGATATAAAGCCCTGTTGTGCTCGGTGCCTTCCTCAGGCAACTCGTCATCGGTGAAGGTGATCCGATTTGCTTCGAAGATCCTATTGGTGATCTTCTCCAAATGGCTCACCGAGATTTTATCCGGTACATGTGCCTCATTCAGGACTTTCATCAATGCTTGCCGATGTTCTTCAGAATGTATCAGCAAGGATAGCAATGATATTTGCGCCGGAGTCTTCTTTAACTGCTCTAAGACAGAGTAGTCATGCAGCTTCATCTTTTTCAAGAATTCTTCCGCCTCTTCATCGGTGACCGGCTTTTTCAATACTGCCGGAGTGGTCTTCCTCAATTCCGCAGGGGCAAAACATCTCCCCGAGCGGGTCAACCCTTGGGCTTCACAAACTTCCTCTTTCACCTCCTTTCCTCTATAGGTCGTTGTAATCCGAGCATAATTCCATGGGACAGCCCGGCTATCGGTTACTGGCAACTGTGTTGCCGGCTGGATGATGAAAGGATCCATTCGAACGCCTGCTACTGTCAAGATGGGCTTGATTGCTGCCCCTGGTACGACTATCTTGGCCGGCTTCACCGGTACCTCGTTCACACTTTCCTTTCCTGCTTCCGACACTCTCCTGGTATGTCCTTCTTGCAACTGGGCGACTCATCAAAGCTTGGCCCTTTTCTCGTTCCTGCCCCGCTAGACTTAATCATCATTACAGTCTGAGAGGCTTTCTCCTTTCCTTCCTCCGCCCGTACCAACTCGATCATATTGGTCTCACGATGAGTTGGAAGCGGGTTTTGGTTGATGTTGGGCTCTGTTGGAGTCTGGACCTCGATCCTGCGGGTGTCAATGAGCTCCTGGATGGCCGTCTTCAGCCTCCAACACTTTTCTGTATCATGTCCCGGACATCCCGAGCAGTAGGCACAATTTACTGAATGGTCCAGGTTCTTCGGAAGAGGGTTTGGCAGCTTAGCTTCAACCGGATTCAGCAACCCTACCTGCTTTAACCGGTGGAACAGACTAGTGTAAGACTCTCCTAAGGGAGTGAAAGTCTTTGGCCTCGGCGCCCTGTCGCCCCTGAATGCTTGGTTCGGACGGAAACTCGCGCCCGAGGGGTTTCTGTAAGCTCTTGGGGGTGGATGATTGTTCTGGGGGTTTGGTGCACGCCACGGTGCATGAACGGGAGGTGCAGAATAGGACTGTGCATGGTGGACAGTAAAATGGGGATCAGGTGCGGGATAATAATGTTGCGGGTGGCTATATGGGTTGTGAGAGTAGTTTTGGTGGCGAGGTTGGGGTGGGCTATATTGGGGTGCGGGGCCTCTATTTCTGAACCATGCCCCGGACTCGACGGCCGCAACTTCCTCTCTCCTCTTTTTCCCCAGTACTCCTCCAGTACCACTTTGGATAGCCTGAGTGGTGGCTTTCAATGCTGAGTAACTCATGATCTTGTTGGCCTTCAAACCTTCCTCGATCATACCCCCCATTTTTATCACCTCAGTGAATGATTTGCCTACGGACGTTACCAGATGTCCGAAGTAGGTGGGCTCTAATGTCTGCAAGAAGTAGTCCACCATCTCGCCTTCTCTCATCGGTGGATCCACCCTGGCTGCCTGTTCCCTCCATCGGAAACCAAATTCCCTGAAGCTTTCAGCAGGCTTCTTCTCTAATTTTAGCAATGATAGGCGGTCGGGGATTATCTCAAGATTGTATTGGAACTGGCCGATAAAAGCTTGAGCCAAATCATCCCACGTAAACCATCTACCGGGATCCTGTCTAGTATACCACTCCAGCGCAGATCCTCCCAGACTCTGGCCGAAGTAAGCTATCAGAAGTTCGTCCCGTCCTCCGGCCCCTCTCATTTTACTGCAAAACCCTCGGAGGTGGGCTACTGGGTCGCCATGCCCCTCATATAGGTCGAATTTGGGCATTTTGAACCCCGCTGGCAACTGGACGTCCGGAAATGGACATAGATCTTTATAGGCGACGCTGACCTGGTTGCCCAAACCGTGCATGTTCCTGAAGGACTGCTCCAGGCTTTTGACTTTTCTGACGACTTCCTCGTGTTCCGAACTTTGGAAGTGTTTTTCCGGTTCTGCCGGAT